>CAKNXH010054562.1:31568-53960 GCA_932178445.1 Andricus quercusramuli
TTGCCTCGGTTTTATCTCTTTCTCTATATCCCACCCTTTTTCTATCTCTTGTCCTTATTTTCTCTCTCTTTTACCATTTGCTTTTCTGGAAAATTTGACAAATTCTAAGATTTTCAATCTTAACTAAATCTCAGTAGAGGTTGTGACTTGATAAGGGACACATCATGTTTTTGTTTTTCTCTTGAATGTCTTTCGTTTTGTGCAAATAAAATTTGATTTAAATGTTTCAAGTGTTGTTAAGGAATTTATTGAATAATTTTTAATAATTTGCTTGTATAAAACAATTGAAGTGTGTTAAAAAACTTTAAAGAATGTTTTCCAAAGTGTGACAAGGACAGAATAAGTATAAAAAAGTTTTTTGGTTTGCATCAAAGGAAAAAAATACAGGGAAGTAGAATGAATTTTTTCAAAAATAATTGAGAAAACTATATAACAAAAATCTTTAAAACATTTTTGTTTAAAAAATTGTTTTCTTCTGATCAAAATGAATTTTAATGATATTGACAGAATATGGGGTGAGGGTATAGATAGGATAGATGGACCTGTGAAAAATATCAAACAATTTTACTTTTTTAGTAAAAAACTAAGATCAACAATTTTACAACAAGATTTTCTAATCAAATGTAAAATTCATGGAGTTTTACCTAAAAAAATTTATGACATCAACAAAAATGTTAGACTGGATTTCAATAATAAAAGAAATAGGGAAAAATTTGAGATAAATACTGAAAAATATAAAAAATCTCTTTTGAATTTGGTGATAAAGGAAAGCCACTCACAGATACACTCTTATAATGTCAAGATTAAACAGATAATTGAGAAATTAAATCAACAGGTTCCTTCCTCTGTCATTAGAGAATGTTTTGAAAGAGAAACAAAACTTAATAAAAATGCACTTAAAAACAACATAAAACATGATCGAAAATTTTTAAATATCCTCCATGAACAAGGGGATGTACAAAAATTACATTTAAATTTTCACTCAGTTCTTTTTCATGATCAACCAGATCCTTGGTTTTTGAATATTTTTAATGTGATTATTCCACAGAGAATTATTAACATTTTGAGATTAGGTGATGGATTTAGCATTAAATTTAGTGAAAAAAACTATAATCAATTACTTGAAATCATTAAAGATATTGAATCCAATATTTAAAAAATTCCAGAAAATAAAATTGAAGAATTTAGATCAAATTTTATGGGTCTATCTAATGATTTTTTTAAAAATGACAATCCAAAAACTTTGATAGAAAAGGAACTTAATGATGGCTTAATTGAAACAAAAATCTTTTTGAAAAACCATCCTGAATTAATGATCACGAAATCTGATAAAGGAGGTAAAACGGTTGCAATAAATAGGGTTGCTTATATTCAAAAAATGTTAGACATTCTAAATGATGATAATAGTTTTCAATTGATCTTGAATAATCCCACTAAAATGCTACAAAAAGCAACTTTCAAAATTTTAGATAGAATGAGAACTAATAAATTTTTGGGGAATAATATAGAAAGATGCGATATCGATACAACTAGTACAAATCTCCCTTTAGCATATGGTCTTGTTAAAGCTCACAAAGAGGATTACCCTCTAAGGCCTGTTATTTCAACTATAGGTTCTCCGACTAGAAAATTGGAAGAACTTTTGAGTCAAATTATTAAAAAATCAATTGGAATCTCTAATACATCAATTAAAAACAGTCATAGTTTCTTAAAACTAATTGAAAAAGTAAAAATTCCGTTAGAACACATATTTGTCTCTTTTGATGTAGTTGCTATGTTTCCAAATATTCCTTACGAAAGTGTAGAAATAGCCATACAAAAACGTTGGAATTTGATTGAAACTAATACCGAAATTCCGAAAAAACATTTTCTTGATGCTATAAAGTATGTTTTTCATTCAGTTTATTTCAAATTTAATAATAATTATTATAAACAAAAATTTCGAACTCCTATTGGATCAGTTTTATCACGTATTTTGGCTGAGATTGTTATGGAAGACTTAGAGAATGAGGTTTTTCAAAAAATAGATTTTAATATTGATTTCTATGAAAGATATGTTGACGACTCAGTACTCAGTGTACATAAAAATAACGTTAACACTCTTCTTAATGTTTTCAATAGTATACATCCAAGATTACAATTCACAGTTGAAATTGAAACTGAAGGAAAATTAAATTTTCTAGATTTGACTTTAATAAAAACAGAAGAAAGACAGATTATAACTGACTGGCATCGTAAAAAGATTTGTTCAGGTAGAACACTTAGTTTTCTTTCTAATCATTCTATTCAGATTAAGATAGGAATCATAAAAAATCTGATCGATAGAGCTCTTAAATTATCACAACCAATTTTCCATGAGAAAAATATTGATCTATGCAAACAAATTCTATTTCTCAACCATTACCCTTTTGAATTCATTGAAAAACACACGCAAAATAGAATTAATTACATCAAAAACAAAAATAAGGATCAAATTATAAAACACAGAGAAGACTATAATACATTTAACACTGTTGTTCTTCCATACTTTGGTAAAATTTCGAAGATATTGAAATCAATGTTAGGAAGATTAGGTCTACACACTATTTACAGAGTTCCTTTTAAGAGCAATATGATAGTAAAATTGGGAAAAGATAGATATGAAAAGCTAGACAAAGCATGTGTTATTTACAAAATAAACTGTAACATTTGCAATGCGAGTTATATAGGGCAGACAAAAAGGGCACTTAGACTTAGAAAGGGTGAACACGAGAATAATTTTCATAGAAGTTCCAGGTATCACTCTGTTCTGTCTGTCTAAACATATGATTGCACATGGTCATGATTTTGATTGGAATGATATTAAAATTCTTTATCATGAAAAAAACCAGAAAAAGAGAGGATTTATGGAAATGTTGTTTATAAAGAGAGAAGGTAACAAACCTATCAATTTGAAGAAGGACCTCTCAAGATATAATAAAGTTTGGGATAGAGTTATTAATTGGTTAAAGTAGTTTCTTTGTACTAATTTATTTTTCCACTAAAAACAATCAATTACTCAATTTAAAAAAAAAATTTGGTGTTCTTACACCAAACTTGACTTATTCATATTTCCCTTTATTGTCTTTCTTTTGTTTTCTCTTGTTCTCCTTTTTCTCTCTCTCCCTCTCTTTCTTTCTTTTTCTAATGGCTCTTTCTGAGAATTTGACAAATTCTGTGAGTTTCAATATAAACTAAACCTCAGTATTCGTTGCGACTCTATACATTTCGCATCGTATTTTCGTTCTCTATTTTGATTTGAGAAAAATAACTTTAAATATTGAGTATTTTTAGATTAAAATTTTTTTTTTAATTTAAAAGTTTAAAAAGGTGTTAGAACAATTTAAAATGTTTTTTAAAAATTAAAAGAAATTAAAAAGTGTTTTGAATGGTGCTTTCCAAAACAAGACAACAGAAAAATGAAGCAAAACGATGGATTCAACATGGACCAAAATACAGATGAGTTAAAATAATCTTATAACAAAAAAATTAAAATATTTTTGTTTTAAAAAAAATAATATTGATTATTATAGCATTAATTTGATTGTTTGACTTGTCGAGAATTAACAAAGAATTTTTTGTTTAAACAAATTTTTTTTAAATGTTTTTTTTAAATTAAAAAAATAAAAAATTGTTTTGAATGATGCTTTCCAAAACAAGACAACAGAACAATGAAGCAAAACAGTGGATTTTAACATAGGACCCAAATACAGATGAGTTAAAATAATTTTATAACAAAATAATTAAAATATTTTTGTTTTTTATAAAAAATAATATTGATTATGATAGCATTAATTTGATAGTTTGACTTGTCGAGAATTAACAAAGAATTTTTGTTTTAAAAAAATTAAAAAATAAATAAATAAATACAAAAATTTTTTGTTAAAAATAGAGAAATTAATGAAGTGTTTTTGAAGGGAGATAGGGAAAAGAAGTTATCAAATTGGGAAGGGATCTCTCAAGTTAAAATAGAGTTTGTGATGAAGTTATCAATTATGTTGAAGTATTTTCTTTAACTAAATGATATAAAATAATTTATTTTCTTTGAAGGCAATTATTTCCTCAATTAATTCATATTTCATAGGAAGTATAATTAATATAGAATTTTTATAGGTATATGAATTTACTCATACCTTTAGTTATCCAATAAATAATTCCCTGCAGAGGAGTTTTACATTGACCTCGAGACATGTTGGTTCCCCCGTAGTATAAAACGGACGGAAAAAGGAAAAGTGAGAGGTGGTTTTTGGTTGACTTTTTTCCTCTTTTTCCCTCTTTTTTCATTATGTTATTTTTTTCTCTAAAGAGCCGAAAAGTTAGATGGCCATTGAATTTTATTTTTGATTATGAATCTTTTTCTACATTATTGTAAAAAAAGATTTTTAAGGTAAAGTGAACTTCGAGACTATTTGAATCTTAAAATTTTTTAAATAGAGACACTAAACCCATGATTCTTTCCAATCGGTACAGGTACTTAACAATAATTTAAGATTTCTTTAAAATGAAGTTTTCAAACAAATTTTAACTTCAATTTTAATGTAAGAAATCTTTATTCTCCATCTTTTCACAGAATAATTTTGTAATAATGAATATTTTGAACTTTGTTAATTCATAGAATTTTTTGAATAATTCTAAAATTCTTAATATGATTTTAACAGTTGAATTCAGATTGGTATCAGAATCACCTTACATACGAAATCTTCCGTCTCCACTTGCCACTACATTCTCACGCATATAGCGGCGCTGCTCACGGACGGGGTATATATGAGACGCAGAGAGGTAGTGGTGAGTGGTGAGTGGTGGGAGGTGTTTCACGGGATCTCGGGCTCTGGAGCGAAAGTACGATTTCTCGGGTACCTATCAACTCAATTATTAGCAATAATAACGCTCGGACATTTTTTTCGATGGTTTCATTAAAAAGAGCAACTCAAAAAGTATCAAAAGGTGTAAAAACCTCGATTTCGATTTTTTGAGAGTAAGCCCCCTTTCTTCGGCGCACGCCACATATTACGAAATTGCACATAACCGCGACACTGATCACGAATGTTTTGATTTTTTCACGAATCTACATTAAGTGCACTAATTGAAACAAAGTAAAAAAAGAAAAGACCCAGATAAAAATCGTGCGACCCACAGTACTCGCATGCGTGCGAGACACGCTGTGCGAGTTATAACGCACGCATGCCGCCATCACCTGTCGCAATGCTGTGATGGGTAGGTAGAGTGCGTGCGTAATGCGTCTCATATCGCCATCACGACGTACTTCACGTATTACTGCGTATGACAGCCTCTCTTCGACGCATGCGTATTCATTATGTAGATAATAAATAATTCCGTAATAATGATCCAAGTAGACCCTAGATATTTTTATTTATTTAAAAACTCAATTTTAAAATTTATTGGGCTATCTTAACGCTTCCAATTATTGAAAACTATTTATTTTGTATTCAAATAATATTTTGAACATTCCCAGTTTAAAAGATCATCAGCCCGCGTTTACAGCGCTTTTGTTTATAGTTTTTCGCGTGGTTTTCTTCGTTTTACTCGTTATTGTTTTCGGATATAATTTTAAAGTCGAGTGCTTTTAGGTGTTTGTCCATAATAGATACAAGTGTAGCATACAGCAGCGTTGATATCAATTGCAGAGTGGGTATAAGTATACAAACATAACCTTATTTTTTCTTATATTATCGTATAATCATGCTCACTATCCAGTATTTTTTTACTTCCACTTTTTCGAAATCCCCCCCAAATGGTAAAGTTATCTTGGATAAAAAAAAAAAAAAGAAAAAACGTTTTACTCAAAAACCGCAACTTTTTCGTCCTAGAATTTTTCGGTAGAAGAAACTTATTATTATTATTATTATTATTATTATTATAGATTAGCAGTTCGAACTCGAAAGTTCATTGCCTCATCTACCCGAAACCGCCACACACCTCTATCCTGTGCATCCTCCATCCAGTTTAAGCAATCATGTCCTAGTTCTTTTAAATCATCCCTTACATTTTTCTCCCATCTGTTTCTCGGTCTGCCTAAGGGTCTCTTACCAATCAGTCTCCCTCTTAAAACTTGCGCCACTGTTCTTTCATTTCCCATTCTTGCTACATGACCCGCCCATCTTAATTTACGCGCTTTCATTACACTATTAATATTTGCTGACCCGTAGAGAGCATGCAGCTCATCATTATGCAGTTTTCTCCATTCACCTGTCTCTTCGTCCCTTTTTGGACCATAGATTTTTCTAAGTACTTTATTCTCAAAAACTCTAAACCTATTCTCCTCCCCTTTCGTCAGCGCCCACGTTTCACACCCGTACATGACGACCGGCATTATTATCGTTTTGTAAATTCTTACTTTGATGTTTCTAGATAGCGATCGCGATTTTAGTAGCTTGTTTGCTGCATAATAGCACCCATTGCCAGCATGCAGTCGCGCGTTGATTTCCGTTTTAATCTTATTTTCGCTAGTTATGATAGACCCGAGGTATTTAAACTCGCTAACCCTTTCAAATTTCATATTTCCAGCCATTAGATCCCCGTCTTGATTACTTTCTTCGGATCTGCCGACGGTCATATATTTTGTCTTCGATTCGCTAACTTCCAAGCCAATATCTTTGGCTTTTGTGATCAAGATTTCTGCATTTTTAGCTACCGTTTCTTTATCATCCCCTAGTAAGTCGAGATCATCCGCATATCCAAGAATTTGTATTACTCCATTGAGGGTAGCACCGGTCGGATTCGCCTGCACTTGCCTAACCACGTATTCCAAAACTAAGTTAAAAAGGACGCACGAAAGTGCATCGCCCTGTTTCAGGCCATCGCGGATCGAAAACTCTTCAGATAAACTACCGTTTACGCGTATTCTACCCCTATTGCCGCTTAAGCAAATTTCGATAAAGAAAAATCAAAATAATTTTTTTCTTTTGAAAAACAAAGAAATACCAAACGGAAAATTGATGGTAAGAAGACTATATGATTAGCTGTTATTTCTAAAAAATTTAGGCAAAAAGGGGAGTTTTTGAGAAAAACTGTTTTTTTTTCTTCAAAAATTCAAAATAAATTCACCATTTTTTATTATTTTCAATTTTTTTTCGGATTTCCAAAAAGTGTGAAAACTGCAGGATATAAACTGAAACAAGAAAAACCTTTATATCTCATAAATTGCAAAAATGGCACAGGTTTTAAAGTAAAATGTTATTATATTCGTGAAGAATGTAAAAATGTCGCCATGTTAATTAAAAAAAAACTACGTGTCTTCTTATTTTCCACGTACAGAACAAATTTCATAGAGAAGTTAATCCTGAACATGTCACCCGCCGGCCTGCACGATTTGATATTCGGTCTTTATGTAGTATTACCGGCTGTTCTGCTATTTATACATGTGAGTGTTATGACTCGCTAATTATAAAAAAGTAAAATGTTTTATGTGAAAATGTTCCTCTTCTGATTTTATAACCACATTTAAAACAATATATTTTCAAATCATGCATGACTTTGGAAGCTCGCATATCACCGTCATTCGTGCGACCTTCACACGTGCGAGCGATATGCGTCGCAATTGAGGACGCATATGTCTGCTCGGGTGATGGCGCGGCGTGCGGGACAATCCGCACGCGTGCTAGTCAATACGCCATCATTGTGCGAGCACATTGTTATCTGGGGAAAGGTGTACCTGGTATAGTTGCGCGTGCATGCATATAATTATTGTCTATGTGTGAAAACTGGATCTTATATTTAAAATTAAGATCGAACAGAAATCCATTTTATCCTGAATAATTTCCTGCAAAATGAGCATGAAGAAGATTAAAGATTAAAAAGTAGACTTCTAAACTAATGCAATCTCGATTGATTTTTATGTGTACGTTAGCGGGGTTTGGTAGACACACTGACCAAAAAGGCGTCCATTCAAGACTCGGACAGGGCACAGTGGCCAGATACCGCTCCAGGAGACCCGGTTCCGTGGGAAACGTCTAATTTTCAAATTTTTGTATTTGTACAAAAATCCTGCTCCGTTGGCAAATAGACACAGTTTAAATTTTTTTAAATTCTGCATGTGTTTTTCGTTCAAATATTTAATATAGTTATGGATCCGTTATGTATTTGTTAATGTTGTTTTTTCTTTTTCACCCTTAGATATACAGGAGTTGAAAAAAATGTTAACTGAATAAGAAATTCTTTTCAATTAAAGTTCTGTAATATTGATGTTAGCAGCTAATTAATGAACTTGGTAACTTCGCTTCGAAATCTTATCGAAAGTTACAGAATATACTTTTTTCAACACCCACCTCAAAAGTTGACGTTTTCATGCTTCCAAATGGTGCCTAAAGGACCTTATTTGAGCAGACTGTGTCCGAAACAATTTTCGCGCGTGCGCAGTTTGAAGATGGCTTACTTTAGGCAATGGTGAAAAAGCTGCGCAAGCGCACTTTCGAGATGAGGTACTTTAGACCCTGGAATGGTTAACTTTAAACACTGTTCTTGGTATCTTTTTGAAAAAAATTTAGATTTAACTTGAACAAATATTTTAATGATTGAAGTGTTGTTTTCAGGGTTTCGTAGCCCATCCTACCCCCGTTACCCCCGGGAAAAGAGCATAAACACCAACATTTTTGTTAAATAATTTTTTTTCCAACAGATTTTTTTCAACAAATTTTTTTTCACAAAATTTCTTTCCAATAATTTCTTCCCACAAAATGATTTTTTCAGAACATTTTTTTCAAACACGTTGTAATGCTTTGGAGGATCGCCAGGAATTAATTAATAATTCCGAACATTTCACTTTTCGTTTCATTTAATATTCCACTGATTACAAGGAGAACTGGAGAACTTTACAACGACGAGGTGAGAACTGAACTAAGGAACCGACCCTAAATGGGCGGTTTATATGTGGTGGTACTTCTAGAACCTTCTATCTGTCATACAAGCTACAAGAAGCACATGCGAAATTACAGGTGTACATCGTATTGATTATTCTACATATACATATAATGATTATATAGGGAGTATTATTATTATTATATCGCTTATAAGCAGGGTACATAACATCCCCCTCTTTAGACATTATTTCGTCCTCGAAATTCTTCAATTTTACAAATTAATCTTTTTCTTATTTACTGGTCGTAATAAAGACGCTCGTGGCTGCACTGCTTCTACACCTGTTGTATAAGTTACGACATTAGGTTGATTTTCTACTTTATTTCTTATACAAAAAAGGATAATTCTCTTAAGTATACATTTAGTTATATATCTTAACACTCCACACTTAAAAAGCGCGTATATAGTTATCGATCCTATTGCTGTATAGCCTAAACGCTGTAACCATTCTGAAGCAGTTTCAGTCCAGCCTTCTGGTTTTTTATGAGTAGACATATTATTAAGTATATCCCGGACGTTGTTCAAACCCAATTGGGCTTTCCTAAGTATATCCACATCAATTTGTTTTGGCATTCGAATTAATGTATTCTCTAAACTATCCAAGTTTCCTATGTTATCATAAGTTTCGTTGATAAAAATCATCTTAGTTATATTTAAGTCCTTTGACAAATGAAGTTTATCATTATTGTTATATATGTCACAATATTCTCCAGTGATCAACGTGGCCACTTTGATTGTAATAGGTTTGATTTTTTCTCCACATACTATATCTAGGTTTATGTCTGTTGCGGGAATTACAATATACCCTCCTATTACCGGTATATACGTCTCCTTGTGGAGCAAATAAGGGGATTGCGAGCAAGCCGCTCCTGCATACTTTCTTAGCAAACTTGCTTCACACGTGTTTGTTTCGTAAATTCTTAAGTTTGCCTGCTTTCTTTTGCATATTAAATTTCTATTTATTTGTTTAGATTTTTTAATTGTCTCTTTATCCGTACGTACGTAACTGTCTTCGAAGTCAATTATCAAATCATGGTCAGGAATTAAGAAAAGGAATATTTTACCAAATTTGTTTGGTATAGGCATTATTCTTTTTACAGATCCTCCTTCGTTTTCAATAATTGAGATATTGATTATGTAACTTAATAATCCATTTACTACTGCCATTGCGATTGAACCGATATCGTGAATTTTTTGGTAGTCTTCTCTGAAATGGTATTTTGTTTTATGTTGCATTTCAAATTCTTCTAAAGTATTTTGCAAAATTTCGGGTGTTAAAATCTGTGGATGTATAACTCCATATCTACCATTATTGATAGCATCTATTGCTATATTAATATTTTCCTTCATTTCGTCAATTAGGATAGTTATTGAAATTAATTTTGTGTTAATGAAATTATCTTTAGTATTACCTTCAATTTCGCGAGAACCCAGTGCAATCCTATCCACCACTTTACGGTCTGTATCTAATATTACTTTGAGGATCTTTGTTTGATTGTTCAAAATGGAAACTATTCTTTCATTATTATTATACAATTTGTCGAATTCTGTATTTATTTTGTTCAAGTCTGATTCCATCAGGGTTCCAAGAAGGGTTTTCGAAATATCACCTATAAAATTAGCTAGTCCTCTTTTATGTCTTTTTTTTCCTACTAATTTGTGCAAAATTTGTAGTTTTAGTTATTAATTTGTTGATTCTATGTTTTACTAATTTTATTGCGCTCTTCACTATACATTTATTTTCGCATGTCTGTTCTATTAAATTAATTGCTTGTTCTAAACCTTGAAAACTATTTTCGGTTGTGGTTAGATTTATTCCTATAATTAGTTTCCATTCTTCGTGGTACAAATATGCTTTGCTAATTTCCTCCATGTAAAAGTTTCCATAAATTTCTTGAAGATTATAGTTTGCTTGTATTGTCATTATTAACATCCATGGTATCAGAATCACCATTTTCCTGGAACATAAAATGGCATCACTTGATCAATGTGAAGTTGGAGCGTTTTGCCTACAAACTTAATTTTTAAATTATTATTCTTTTTAATTTCTGTAACAGTTCCTGGACCTTTCCAGCTTGGATCCAATTTATTTTGGTTTTGTATTATTTTTCCATTTGACCTGATCTCCTATTTTGTAAGCTGGGTGGCTTTTAACTATGTTTTCATCCAAACGTTTCTTAGCTTTCTCTTGTTGAATTTCAATTCTTTCTTCAGCTTTTCTAATAACGTTGTCATGTTTGTTTTTCCATTTCTTTATTAAATCAGCATATGTGAGTGTTGGTGATCTTGGTTTTGCTGATGGGATATTTGGATTTCTTCCGAATGCCATCTCAAAAGGTGAAAAACCCGTGCTTTCGTTTTTCATTGTATTAATTATGAATGTAATGAATTTCAAATGTTCATCCCATTGTTTACCATAATCCTCCATTGATGTCTTAATGAGATTTTTCAAAGTTGAATGCATTCTTTCTATATTACCATTCGCTTGTGGATGGAAAGATGTTGTTTTTATATGCTTAACATTTAATGCATCTTCAAGTTGTTGCATTAATTTCGATAAGAAATTGGTTCCTTGAACAGTGAGTATTGTTTCAGGGGCTCCGAATATATATATATATATATATGACCACCCATCTCACGGATGTGAGACGTGGCCATAGGTGTATTTTACCGCGGTTCTACTGGGGGCCATTGACATTTTTTCCAGATGGCAGTTGCTCTTAGTGGTACCCTGCGGTGGTTGTTTAACTTTTTTATATTTATATATATATATATATATATATATATATATATATATATATATGGTATATATGGTATATATATAGTGATCTATCATACGTTGTATTATTGATTGATTTGTTTCAGGGAGTTGATCAAATACATCTAATGCGATTTTTTCGTTAGGTTGCGTTGGTATATCTGGAATGATTGACCGTGCTTGATTTGTGATCCTAGTTGTTTTCTGTAATTGACAAAGGGGGCACGCTTTAACATATTTCTTAATTTCTTCATCCATATTCTTCCATTCACCAATTGCTCTTGCTTTTTGTATAGTCTTTTTCTCTCCAAGGTGGTCTGTGTGAGTCTCCTTACTAATGATCCTCCTTTCTTCCTTAGTCAATTCCCTGATTCTATTGAAACATACATGGAATCCTATCTCGGAGTAGTGGTTGGACAGATACTGGATCATTTCTAAGAGGGTTTCTTTTTGTAAAAATGTGTACGTGGGGTCACCAAAAATTAATCTTACTATTGTTAATTTTTTGTTTCTAAATTCTTCTATTAATAATCCTGAATAACGTATCAAATTTTCCTCATTATAATCGGGCATGTCTGCTTTATTTATTAATTTCCAAAGTTCTCCTTCAGCGTTTGGTTTAATTTTAACTCTGCTATTGTTCGTTATTGGGTTTTCTGTCCATTCTAAAAATCCTTCATATAGTTGGTTACCTTCTTCTTTTTCTTCCTCTTCCTCTTCTCCTTCTTCTTCTCTTCTTCTGCTTCTTCTTCGTCTTCTTATGATGATGCTGATTCTTTAATTTTTACTTTTTCTCTATCTCTTAATATTCTCTGTTCGGTAATTACAGGTTTTTTTCAGTGAGGGTTCTTTATTATCACTTTCATTATCAGAATCACTACTGTGTAATGGTACCGTGGTATCTGAATCATTACCTGTTTCTTGGTCTTGAAGTGGGAACAGTCTTGAAAGACAATCAGCTGCTTTGTTTTCTTTTCCTTTGACATATTCTATTTTATACTTATATTCCTGTAGCCGCAATAGCCATCGTAAGAGTCGCGAGCTAGGGTCTTTTACATTATGCAACCAGACTAAAGCTTTATAGTCGTTTTGTATTTTAAACTTGGTTCCTAATAGATATTGTCTCAATTTTTCCACTGCCCAAACAATTGCTAATAATTCTTTTTGGTCCGATCCCCCTTGAAAAAACGCCATTGCATGCACTTGTAGTAGGCGTACTGTGGCTGCTTCCAGCCCAGTGACGTTCGCACATGCGCACTCCGCCGCACGGCCGACATGAAACTTTACGCCCGCTACATGTAACTTTACGCCTGCTACATATAACTTTACGCCCGCTACACACACAATGCACCACGCAAGTGATAATATGGAGAAAATTATCTTTATCTTAAAAACAAATTGGATCGTTGGACTCCCTTCTCCCTTCTGCAAAGTACGCTATTTCTTGCTCTCACTTATAATCTAAAATTGTCAAGTACACCAAACATCCTCTATCAGCTTCACATGCTTGTTTCAAAGAAGGTTAGGACAAAAAGTATTGTGTGTATCAAGGGCGTAAAGGAGGTTATTTTGACAAGTGTGAACTTGCCGCCCGAGCGAAGCGAGGGAGGCAGTCACACGGGGCAAAATAACCTCCTTTACGCCCTTGATACACAATATACTATTTAATTTTTTAAAGCTTTCTTGACATCTAGGTGTCCAATCGAATATTGTATCCTTTCGTATTAAGTTTATCAAAGGTTTAGCTATAGGGGAAAAGTTTTTTATAAACTTTCTATAATATCCAGCGAGTCCTAAAAATGATTGTATTGTTTTGACTGTAGTTGGTGTTTTAAAATTTTGTATTGCTTCTGTTTTTGCTGGGTTAGGTTTAACTCTATTTTTTGTTATTAAATGATCTAAATATTCTAATTCTGGTCTGAGGTATTCATATTTATGTGGTTCTAATTTTAATCCTAATTTTTTAATTCTTTCAAATACTTCAATTAAGTTTTTGTTATGTTCATCCAGTATTTTACCGAATACTACTATAACATTAATGTAGATAAAGCATTTCTCGCCTACAAGTCCTCTAAATGCATTATCCATCATACGTTGGAATGTAGCTGGGGCGTTCTTCAATCCAAAGGGCATCCTATTATATTGAAAGTGTCCTTGTGAAGTTGAAAAGGCTGTATATTCTTTGGATTTCTCTTCCATCGGTATCTGATGGAAACCAGCACTCATGACAACAACAAAAATTGATTAGCAGTTCGAACTCGAAAGTTCATTGCCTCACTACCCGATTCGGGTAGTGTTTCTAGGTGGATAAATACTACCAGTGTGGGTCCACCACACCAACGACGGGCTAACACCACGCAGTATTCCCGAACGGTCACCCATCCAAGTACTAACCGCGCCCAACGCTGCTTAACTTCAGTGATCTTACGGGAACTGGTGTTTTCAGCTTGGTATCGCCGTTGACACTCATGACAAAAGCAAAGAAAAATTTAGCTTGTCCTAAATGATTTAATATATCATCTATCACTGGGAGAGGGTACCCGGTAAGAAGAGAAGAATTCAAAAAAATTAATACTTTCATATTTAAACAAAAGAGTGAGCATTATTTATTTTGTTTGAATGTGCTAATTTTCCATCGGGAGAAGTGCCCAACAAAAGAATAGGTTTATCTCCGAAACCAATTCTTTTCTATTTCCTTGGCGAACGCCACTTGTGTTGTGTTCCATACAGGCGAACATATTTTACTATTTTACATTTTTTTAATTCCTCTTAATGCGAGCAGTAGACATACCTCTCATGGTTTTTTTTAATTCCATACTTACTTGCTGTATTTTGGATTAATTTAATTCTTTCTAATCCGTCCACAAAATGCGTGCACTTGCATGATTTCTATTCCTCCGTGTGCAACATAAGTTTGAAAATTTCATTTTGGTTTGTCATGGTTATTTTTAATTTCATACTTACATGCTTTATTTTCGATTATTTTAATTCCTTCTAATTGCAAGTTGGCTACTAAACATCTCCTCTCCTTCCCTAAACCCTAACAACGGTTTCAGATGTTTAGCAGTCAAGTTGCAAAATTTAACGTAAACCAAAAATCCAAATTCAAATAAAAAAAAAA
This sequence comes from Andricus quercusramuli, assembly GCA_932178445.1. Classification (NCBI taxonomy): domain Eukaryota; kingdom Metazoa; phylum Arthropoda; class Insecta; order Hymenoptera; family Cynipidae; genus Andricus; species Andricus quercusramuli. Next base: position 46,340 of record CAKNXH010054562.1, read on the forward strand.
AGGTAGGCAGGAAATTTCAAAAATTTGATTTCGACTATGCTGGATAGATCGTTTTTTGGCTCCGTATACTTTTTTTGTGGTTGTGTAATCCATGCACGTACATTAAAAAATAATTTTATTATAATTTAAATGTGTTCCAAGACAGATTTCATATGAAATCGGTCTAAATATGTTTCTGTTGAACAGATTGATAAAAAAAAATGTTCACATAATTCACCCAAATTCTTTTTTTTTCACCTGTAATTTAGAAATTTAATACAATATTTATTCATTTAAAAAATTAATTTACTTCAATTCACAGTTGCGCCTTAAAAGTGACATTATTAATTAAAATGAATAGGTTTTGCTTTTTTTGTCAACTCGATGGTGGAACTTTCGATGGAGGAAAATTCACGTATTACCCACAATGGTGAGTTAAACGGTGATTGTGAATGTCTTATTATTCCTTTATCTAATAGTCTTTGTGTTTCTTCTAAAACAAATTCTCTATGTTTCTCAGTTAATTTATGTGATCTAAGGTTTATTACATTACCTGAATTTAAGGTTATCTTGTGTTCAGTTAGTGTTGTGCATGGTAGTGGGTCTGTGTCTAAAGTGAATATTTCCTTGTATTTGACTCTTACTTTTTTTATTTCCTCTTTGATTTGATGTTCAATGTGATCTAATTTTGAAATTTTTAATAATTTGATTAGTCTTTCCGATCCTAATTTGTTTTCTTTTATAGAATTATAAATCTGATCCCTTGATCCAATTGCCATTATTTTTTCATAATTTATAGTTTCTGGTACTGCTATGGGTTTTGTGTTATAATTAAATATTGGTAAAGTTATTTTATTATTTTTTATTCGGTAAATACCATCTGATATTCCTTCTTGATTTTCTATCCAAACGTCTTGATTATTTTCTTCTTTTTTAATTTGACAAAGTAAACTTGAGTGTTGTGAGATGTATTCTCCGTCATCATTTAATGGTAGTTTTTTATTTTCTAAAATTAAATAATTTGTAGTTAATTAGTATCTATTGAATTTACTAAGGAATGGTAAACCCATTAAGGATTCCTCTGGTAAGGGAAAGTCATCATCGATTATGTGAAAAAGGTGATTCTTTCCTAAGTAATTAAGATATGTTGCACTATTCGATTGATGTTTATCATTTCCCATTACAAAGTTTCTTATATGTCGATGCGTCGGTTGATTTAATGGTAGAGCTGATTCCTTTATTAAATTAAGTGAAGATCCAGAATCTACTAGTAATCTGTATTTTATTCCGTCAGCTCTTCTTCCTTGTATGGATTGCAACTTTCCAGATATTGCTGATATTCTGCATTCTCTTCGTAATCTATATGTTCTTAAATTGCTTCTTGTGTCATTTCCTGATATTCTATTTCCTCCTCTTGGCTTTCTGATGAAATCATATCCTTTGTCACCCTAACCTGAGCTTGTGGTGGTCGCTTGGGATTTGATGCAATTTGAAATTTTTGGGGTTTAACATAGCATGGTGTCGCCAAATGTCCTAGTTTCCCGCATTTATAACATTTTATTTTTAACCTATATGCTAAGAGCATATTCTGATTTGATACTTTGAATGGTGTTGTTTTTGCTTGAGGCCTTGGTGTAGATGTTAATATTTGTGGTCGTGAAAACTGAGTCTCACTTTCGTCGCTCGTAATAGCCGGATCGTCCGTTACTATTTCTCCTTTTAGTCCTACTGCCTTTCCAATTTTTTGTATCTCTAACGTTCGCTCATCGTTTTCCCCTGCTAGAGCATTTATGTTAGTTATAAGTTGCTCAGGACATATTATTTGCGGTACAAAAAGGGTTATTAATTTTATTGCTTACGTTCGTCGAGTCTGAGTCCATGTCAGTATTGAAGTGTCTACATTCACGATTCTAGTTTTCCTTTCTAAATTTCTTTTACTCAACTTTTGCCAAAAATTTTCTTTCCTTAACTAATTTTACCTAAGTTCTGCCTAAAAAGTTCTCTCCTTGTTGATTAACGTGACAGGTTTTTCCCGTTTAAACAATAAGATTATCTGACAGGGCTAGACCCACGTGCAAATAAACTTAAAATAGTTAATTGTTTATTGAGGAATGCAGAGGCCATAGGGAGCACCATCAGCGTGTATACCGTCGCGAGCCTGAGGATTACAATAGTTTGAGTTACTAAATTTGTAACATTCAAGAATGTTGCAAATTACCCGGAACAATTAATCCGTGCAATGTTTATAATCATAGAATTAACACTACTTACAACTAATCTTCTTTACTCACTGTTCGTTGAGTTGTTAACTCGCCGCCGACCAATCCCCGCTGGGCACTGGCTCTTCCTTGGGAGACCCTTGGGGTTGCTGCTTCGCTGGTAGGCCGATGCCTCTTCCGCCTGTTTGCAGGCCTCATTCTTTTTCAAAATTTTCCTTTTCAGAATTTCTTATTCGATTATTTTTGGTAGTATAGCACCCTACTTAGTTCAGGCACTAGTATTAACAATCGAATAATACTTTTCTTTTCTTGTTTTAAATTCTTCTTCTGGATTTTTCCAATATATTTCTTTTCTTTTGGATTTTGTTTCTTACTTTGTTTTTCGGGTCGCCCGTGGGTAGTTCGGAGTTCGTCCTGAGTTCCGTGGAACTCCCCTCGTCTTTTTTGAATTCTTGTTTCTTCTTTTTTCCTTGAATTCCGTAGAATTCACACTTGAATTTTCGTAGAAATTCTTAGTTTCTTCTTTTGAGTTTCTTGGTATATTTTTCTTCTTCAAAATTTCTTTCTTCTTTCCAAGTTCGTTTCAATGATTGCCTTTATAGGATTTCTCTACTGTATAGAAATCGAAAGAGCAATCCTGGCAGGATCGCCAAAAAATGTAATTTATCAACAGAGAAATAATTAAGTTTCTATTGAAAAATGACTTGAATGCGACTATGCATTACATGTTGTATCGAAACACAATTTGAATATTGAAAATATCCCAGAATCAGACGTTATATCTTAATGATCAGTATAATATCTCTTAAATCTAAACATGATGCAAAATTTCAAATTGCGAACAGAATGTGAGCAAGATTCGAGTTGAATAATACTGAGAAAGAATTTAACGTGAGAGGCTAGGGGAACTCACACAGAAAGCATTCAGAAAACACTGCCGGAAGAAAGCGGATTGAAACAGATAGGAATCAGCAGATTCAAACGGATATAAATTTTGTATCCGTTTGAATTAGCACTTGGCATTCTTTTCAATCATGTTCTATCCTTTGTTAAATTTTTCAATCTTTATCTGTTTAAATAATTTTCAATACGTGAAGTGGAATTTAATCTTCCCCTATACGTTTCAGTCTGAACTTTTTTATCCTCATCTATCCGTGAGATGGTATCCTAATTTATCCGTTTTAATCCGTCTTCAAGTAAAAGTATGCTATCCAAATCTATCCATTTCAATCAGTCTTCAACTAGTAATACTCTGTCCGCGTCCATCCTTTTGAATATATATTCAACTAATAATATTCTATCCTCGCATATCGGTTCGAATAAAACAAATTCCATTCGTATGTAAATCACGAATTGTGACGGACAGTCAATAAGTTTTTTGAAGGAATGATTGAAGAAGGATAAGTAATGATTGGCACGGATTAATATTCTATCCGTGTTACATAATTATGAAAGTCAAACTTGTTCTCGGATAGAGTCGCTAACCTCTGTCACTCCTGTTTTAACGTATAACCTCAAAGCTTCTCGCCTGGAATTTATCTGTGTTTTTATGTGTCTTTCAGTGTTTTTATGTGGCTTTTCATATGTATTTGATGCCTGCCCCCCTGTTTATTGTTTATGATAATTAAACATGTAATTCGTAAAGGTACTTTCGACCGGCTATACAGAATAAGAGTATACACCACACAGACAGGATGGCGCGCAGTGCAGGAATGTTCAATTTCCTGTCCTTGTAGTGTAATATACTATTAGGGTGACGTCCCATGGCAGCGCCAATCTTGGCGCAAAACGTAAAACGTCAAATCATTAGACATTTCAGCCAATGATATTCTCCTAGTAATCCACAAAAACACTGGCATTGGCCAAAGCGTTTAGTAATTTGACGTTTTGCGTTTTGCGCCAAGTTTGATGCTGCCATGAGACTCCACCCTTATCGTGCACACAGATCAGTGATGCAATGTGGGCGCCTTGTACTACAGCTTGCGTTAGTGCTGATTGACCACAGTTGGCGCGGAGTTAGGGTTGCCAAACGTCCTCCTTCGGGAGGACATGTCCTCCTTTACCGCCTTGTCCTCCCGAGTCCTCCCTTCTTTGAAAATGTCCTCCTTTCTGACAAAAATGGCATGAGATAGAACTACTGGAGTCGTGTTATTGGTATTACCGGGTATCGAGTAACCTAATTTGTAAAAATGAAATCATTCTATTGAACATTCGTGGTTTGCAATATTTGAAATTCAAAAAACCTGTCTTCACTATGCTAGTAAGCTAAGGTTAGGTTAGGAAATTTGCAGGTGTCCTCCTTTCGTACTGTGATGAAATGGTAACCCTAGCGGAGTTCAAAATGGGTATTAATTACAATACTTTTCATTAAAATAAATAGTTATTATAAAATGCATTATAATACATATAAAACTTATAACTTTTGATTCAAGATAAGAAAAAAATTCATATCACATATATTTTTCTAAGTACTAATTTAGTTTCGTTGAATTCCAAAAACTAACTTAGATTTCACAAACAAAATTAAAATTTTTAAAAATCTGATTATATTTGGCTTTTCATATGTATTTGATGCCTGCCCCCGAACAACAGCACTTGCTCCGCTCGTGCTTGCAACTGTCGGGGCAGGCATCAAAATCATGCATCGCAACATTTGCAACCCAGAAAAGTAAGTAAGGCGCTGAAGTGAGGAACAAAAGTTGAACATGACCGCGCAACGGGCTGTCTGCTGGAATGTGGTTTTATTGTTTATAATAATTAAAAATGTAATTAGCAAACCGGCTATAAAGGATCACAATTCGACCGGCTATAAAGAAAAATAGTATACGCCACATGGGTTGAAAGCGCTGAACTGCGCGACATGATGCCCTCGGCTTCGCCGCGGGCATCATGACGCGCTGTGCAAGAATTTTCAACTTCCTGCCCTTGTGGTGTAATATACTATTAACGCTTTCGTCCTCCATAATGGATTTGTCAAATGGTTTCTCAAATTTTAACTCCAGGTTCGGAAACAGCGCCCTCGAAAAAAACTAGATACCACGTTTCAAGTAGATCCAATAACTTTATGTAATACTCGTCCGCCATATTGAAATCGCAATTTTCTTTTTTGAAATTATGACTTCAGACTTAAAATCAGCGCCCACAAAAACCCCAAGAAACCCCGTTTCAAGTAAATCTAATAATTTTCTGAAATACTCGTCGGCCATATTTATTTATTTATTTATTTGAAAATCAGTAAGCCCAACAGTTCAGAGAACCAATGATGGGGCTACAAAATGTATATATACATACGGTTAAAGCGTGAGAACGCAGGCAGGCTTTTACAAACTTTTATAGTGTGTTCGTGCTTACAATAAATTTATGAACCGCACTAGTGAATTCTTCAAGTGACATAAAGAAAAGATCAACATTATTGTTGACTGTTTCAAGAACAAGCATATTAGTATTACTGCACATGTTAAAAAGCGGAGAGTTGCGAGGCTTGTTCTTTTTGAGGTAAAACATTGTAGAATCTCTAGTACAGTATTTCGGCGCATGTAAAGGTAGGAGTTCCAGAAATTCTGGGCGCTCAATTAGTCCACGCGTAATTTTAAAGAGTGTTATAATACTTGAAAATGTGCGTCTGTCTTCAATTGACCAAAACTGAAATCTATTACGTAGGGCCTGGTGATCAGACCCACGTGAAAGATAGACATTATCCTCTTTCCGTGCTAAATATTTTTAAAAAACGCCTTTGGCATCTCTCAATTGAATTTATTTGATATATATTGGATCCGCTATTTTGTTTTTTGAAATCCTAAAGTAATATTCGGAATCAGCGCTCTCGAAAACCATGTACAGGGGTCCTTATATTTTATTGTTGTACATTTTGATGTGTTTCTGGCTTTTGGCCACAGAACCGGGTCTCCTGGCCAACTGTGCAGGTGTCGAACCAGTGAATGACCAACCTCTGGTGACGGCATTAGCTGCGAGGTTAATCTCGACTCAGGAAGAGTCCGCAGATGTCAAGCTATTTCGAGCGCAGATAGCACTTGGATGGATGACCCTCTGCGACACACGACCGGATTGTGTATTCGCTGCACTTTAACTAATGTCGAGCGGGAGGTTTAAGAGGGCTGGGGACATGAGCTTTTGTAAGGTGATAGTTGGCCAATAGTTCCTTGGAAACTATAGAGAAAAATATGACTTGTGTGGTATGTCTGGATTCAGAACATAATGAGCTATTGTAATTATTTATCCAATTTTTAAAAACATTTCTTATTTTTAAAATATGCTCGGTCAAAGTTACCCTACTTTTGAAGACTAATTTCTCGGCCTGTAATGATTATTTCAGAAATTTTCGAAATGCTTACTATAGATTGACATTTTATCTACAAATTTATGTATTTAATTAAATAATTTCTCTTAAATAAATATGAGAAAACATGTGCCAACAAAGTGTCTGCATTGAGCAAATTCAAGGCAAGTAACTACCGATCCTGGCGGCCAAATATTGAGGAGACATTTAGGCACGCCCACGCTATTGTACTCACTACAATGCATTTCCCTTACCTCACCCCGGCAAGTTCTAGGGCCCACGCTAACTGTAAATCACATCTGGCACCAATCTGAAGAAAATCTTCTCAGATTCATTTCTGAATTTTCTCTTTAGCCACCAAAGCAATGTACGAAATGTTAAAGTTCCCAAAAAATTTGCCAAAAATACTTCTCTGACGTTCAACGAATCTGCATGTTTCTTGAAATTCTGGTTCGAATGATATATACTTTTAGGAGTCACTTTTATCATATAAATTGAACGTAATGATCGAGAAATGAAAAGAACCCAAGTTTCCTATTCTGGTAATCGAATGCCAACAGTTATACAATGGTTATACATATTATGAAGCCGCAAGAAATCGAAATGAAGTTTGAAAGTTTGAAAATTATACTCCACTTGAATTTTCATCTAATCGAAACATTTCGTTGAGATAGTTCCGAAATATACTTGATATCCAGTAAAAATGTGCAATTAAATTCTGCATTATACTAGAAAAAAATCTTTTTGTATTGAAATCTTACTTTTTAAATGTAAAATAATAGTTTCAAACCGAGAAATTAGTCTTCAAAAGTAGGGAACTTTGACCAAGCATATTTTGAATGTCATCAATTTTTATTCAATTTTGACAAATTGTACTTCTGCCTTATTTATTTACGAAATCAGGCATAATGCCGCAAGAAGTTGAAACACAAAGTTTGAAATGTTGAAAATACTCTGACTGAATTTTCGTCCAATCGAAACATTTCATTGGGATAGTTTCACAATATATTCGATATTCAATGTGAATTTGGAGTTAACTTGTTCATTATAGTAGAAAAAAAATCGGTTTGTATCGAAATCTTACTTTGTAAATGTAAAATAATAGTTACAAAGCAAGAAATAAGTC
>CAKNXH010054563.1:0-35149 GCA_932178445.1 Andricus quercusramuli
AGGGAGTAAAAAGTGGAGCTTTAGCCTCGTTTCATAGGCGTCGAAAAAGTCGAAAATAAGCGTCATAAAAAGTATTATAATTTGTGAACAATTTTTTTTCAAAGTGGCCTTAAAAAAAGACGGCACCATCTGCGATTTCCTTCATTGCGTGTTTGAACGTAAAAAATGATCTAGAATATAGATCTGCAATGATTTTCGAAGTGACAAGACTTTCGAAAAAAATTGTGAAGTAATGACGGTACGGATGAATCTTCCGATTATTAGTAACAATAAAAATGGAATCGGAATACTGCAAAGTTATTTTTTTACAAAACTAACCCTTTATAGGCATTTACAAGAGGTACATAAAGTACCAAAAGAGGAAACAAAATTTAAATGTTCAAATTGTGACACGGAATTCACGGAGAAAAAAAATTTGAAGGAACACTTACAACTATGCCATGCAGTGCCAAAAGTTTTAAACCAAAAATATTAAAATGTTCGATTTGCAATGTAGAGTTCACGTGAAATTGAAATTTACATAAACATTTACAACGATTTCATGCGGAGAAGCTGTCCCATGAATGTTTCATGTGAGTACAAATTCAATCTGTGCTCATATTAATACGTTTGAATTACGATTTTTTTTTAATTTACTATAATCTTTAAAACAAATGATATAAGTCAATACCTATTACCGTAATTTATAGGCAAAAAAATATCGTTTTTTAAATCTTATTCTGTCAAAACTATCTTTTTAGATTGAACATTTAACTCCTTTTTGTCAGTTGAACTACTTTATTAAAAATTAATTTTTGTATGCTTTTTATTGGCATTTAATAGGCTACAAAATACACAGGCACACAAAAATAAAAGAAGTGTGCGGAGATATGTATACATATAGCATAGTCAAAATCTGCATTGATTGGAATTTTCTGCTTACAGTTTTTTTTATTCGAGTTTGAATTTTTAGTTCAGCTCAAATTATCTCAAGTAGGCCATCATATTTTTTTCAATGCGGCCAAAATGTGAAATCGCGAAATTAGGTAGAATGACAGCGTTCTCAGAAATAGATAATTTTTCAATTGAAAAATGTACTCTTCAATTGTTGAATCGAATGGCGCTTTTTGATTTTACGTATTTCGCATCTTCAAAAATCATTTATTGCTTCCTTTAAAGATATAATAAAAATATTCATATACATTTTTTAATTAAGTTTCTGGTGTCTATCGAGAATTGAAAATTATGGTTTTTTTGTTAAATAGTTAGAAATATCCAGTCAACATGATTTTTTCAAACATAATATTGATAGCAGACTATATTGCATGAGAGTCGACGTACCATATCGTAATTAACTAACTTACACTTTTGAGGCAGCACTTATAATCATAAGATCTAGTTTTCCTAAGGCATAAAAATTATTATTTAACCTACATTTTTATTGAAACTTCATTGTTAAACGGCGGATAAGTTGAAATAAAAGTACCTACGTACTTTGAAGCGCGAAAATTTTAATTTGGCTTATTAAATTTTTTTAAATGAAAATTTAACTATTATATTTTTGTTTGAAAATTGATTGTTTTCAGTTCAAAATTCAACTATCCATCTTCTTACTTGAAAATTCAACAGCTTGTGTGTAATTTTTTCCTTGACTGAAAAATCTTTTCAAGATGAAAATTCCACTCTTGTTGAAAAGCAGTTTTTTTGTCGAATTCAACTGTTTCTGATGAATTTTTTTTTTAATATCAACTACTACCTTTTTCGTTCAGAATTCATCTTTTTTTGAATACTTTTGTTTAGAATTAATTTTTTTGTTCAATATTCATAAATGGATTTAAAAATTTAACTCTTTGGTGGAAAAGTGAGATATTTTGTTGAAAATTCGTTTTCACTTCAACAGAAAATTAGTATTTCTTTCAAACTAAAAATGTAATCATTCCAGTCGAATATTCCAACATTTTTGTTAAAAATTCATTCCTTTAGTTTAACATAATACAAATCTTAAAATTTAGCCATTCAATTTCAGGTTGAAAAATCATCATTTTTAGTTTAAAATTTATCACTTTGACTGAAAATTTGTTCTTTTTTCTGGAAAATTAATTTTTCAAACTGGAAAAATTCAACTATTTTGTTGAGAGTTTGTCCTTTTTACTTGAGATTTCATCTATTTTCTTCAAACGATGTATTTTTTGTAGGAAATTATTCTTTATGTTTCAAAATTAATCTTATTGTTTGAAACTATTTTGTATATGATTCGTTTTCTTATATTAACCCTAGACAGGGCCCGTGGGGTCTTTGACGACCCCAAATGAAAATCAAAGTACACTCCCGAACTCAGAGACGATGTTTTTGCGTCAAGACCTTATCCATAATTCACTTTCACTTTCTGGAAGTGGAACCTAGTCGGTCCAGTGCCTTTATTGTGCATCGTTGTGAAGTGACAAATATGAGTGAAGTGCGTAGGGTCACAGGAGCCCCAGAGGCCTTTATACGTATAAATTTTGTGGAATTGAGTCAATTAGACTTTTTTGTGTAAAAACAATGTATTGCATATATAATTATATATTCGTACAGCATTGAGTTCCAAAAAATGTTTGCATGCATGATTTTGGAGTTTTATGGGATGTACTCTGAGAAAAAATAAAGCACAGATTCCTGATTCTTTCAAGTGTGCTGGTGACATTGGTTTAACAAAATTTGCTTTGGATGGGACGAAAACTCTTCTGTCTTACACTCCCAAAAGAAACAAGATCGTCATCTTGCTTTCATCTCTACACCACACAGGCGAAATCGACCAGGAAACAAGAAAGCCAGAAATAATTACATTTTATAACACCACTAAAGGAGGCACTGACACATTTGACCATGTGTGTCATGAATACACAACAGCGAGAAAAATTCTGCGATGGCCGATGAGAGTTTGGAGTGGGATGCTCGACCAAGGTGGAATAAACTCCCTAATTTTGTACAATTTTAATTCTGCGAACCCAAAAATGAATCGCAGAGACTTTTTCAAATCGCTCATTATGAGCTTAGTGGAGCCGCAACTACGCACAAGACTAGAGGTCCCTCGCTTGCGCCGAGAGTGGGGTTATTTTTTTACTGAAACTTGTTTTTTAATATTCATCTTTCATTAAGTAATAAAAACATTAACATTTATTCTTTGTAAAAAATTGTTTTATTCTCTTTTCCTTCAATTTTATGAAATTGTAGTTTTTCAAAATTTATCAAATTCAAACTCAAAAATAATTATACTTTTTGAAAACAATAAAACAGCGAGCATTGCAGCTTGATGGTGCAAAAAGTTTTCTTCAAAATCCCGTTTGGAATTTTCAAATCGAATAATTAGAAAAAGAAAGAGCTACTTTTTTCCAAAAAACGTAATTTTTCCGTTTTTTTAACATTTTTTATTGTTTAAACAATTTGTTTACTTATTTAAAATTAAATTAATAAACTTCAATATACACCATTCTCTCCGTGGTTAAAAAACGAAGAGATTCGTCTATATTGAAGTCACTTTACTACTGATAGATAGGATTTAGTACAAACTGACGCATTGGGATCACATACGCCCCACAAGCTCCTTAAAGGTGAGAAAAATTGACGGGCCCTGTCTAGGGTTAAAAATTAATTTTTTTCAAAGAAAGTTTAAATGTTTGATTTTTGGTAAAAGTTGATATTTTTAGTTTTAAAAATCAACTATTTGGTTAAAAATGTACTTATTTCATTGAAAATTCGTCTTTTTTAGTAGAAAATTAATCTGGTCGGAAATTTATCTTTTTGATTGAAATTTATGAAAATACTGTGGAATTATAATAGACTGAAATATAAACTATGTGCAAAATAGGTTAATATTGTTTTGATTATCTATGGAACCATTCTTTCCTTCTTCATAAAAATATCGGTGAGAATTTTTTAGCTCCATCTTTACTATTCTCACAATAATATTTTAAACGTAGTGTCTTTGAATAAACCGCCAGACGTCAGCTGCGCCACACCACGGTCTTCGCCGTAAAGACCAAGGAAAACTGCACTGTGGTGGGTGGTTGGGAGCAAGGTGCCGGGTTCTGTGATCCACTCGTCCCTCACTGCGTACGTTCGTATCAACACGAGCAGGGTTGGTAACGTATAATACTCCACGTATTATACGCGGGTTTCTACGCGTATATTACCACGTATATTACCTCTCTAGTTTTCTACGTGATTTGACGTATATTACGTTCGAATTGAAACTTTCAGTACGCATGCGTCAATATCGAAAAATGCTTCTCATAACCTATTTTTCTTGTGGTTCGTGGTCGCCGTGTTCGCTCGTGAATCTGGCGCCAAATGCCAATATTTAAAAAGTCCTTGAATTTGAATAAATGTTTAAGCAGTTTGAAGTTATAATGAGAGAGGCCCTGCATAATTACATACATAATATTATTCAATATGATTCATAATAATTACTATCGAAAGAATCAACAATTATTTACATAAATGTGGATTTGTGGATGTTTTAAAAGAGTTTTTTTAACATCTTATCGCAGAAAAGACACTTTGTGAAAGTTTTCTGCCCTTCCTTCTTTCGCGCAAAAAACAAATCCTTCCATGGGATTCCATTATGATGTTGGGTATTTCATTCCAGCCCAGACATAATTATTATTTTCAATTACTATAACGCATTCAGCAAAATTATTAATAATTATTATATTTAAAAAGTGAGGATATGTACTTGTCAACACTGATTTTACAATTCGGCCATCTTGAAAACGTAACTTACAGGAGTTTTCTACGGTTTTCTACTGTTTTCGACGTATATTACGTCAAAAACGTATTATACGTAGAAAATACTCGAGTTACGCGTAACTTATCAACCCTGAACACGAGTGACGAGTGGATGCGGAGCACTTGGCTCCCAAACTTTGCGTCCCCCCTCTCCATCTACCCACAGCTCTTCCATGGTTCATTTCAGTCAATCTAATTCCAGGATACTTAGGTCGTTCAAAATACATTCATGGCAATATAAAACAGCCCGAAAAACGTAAAAAATGTTAAGAAATCAATTATATAATCAAGAATATTTCCTTTTCTAAAAATTTCTGAATTAATAGTGATTAATCTACAGGCCTCTGACTCATTTCAGAGACCTAAAATAGTATGAATAGTATTTTCGACAAAATTTTTCATTATTTTGTTTAAAATTGAATTATTATCTTGAAAATTAAACAATTTTGTTGAAAAGTCATACTTCTTGGTTGGAAATTCAAATGTTTTGTTGAAAATTCGTCTTTTTGACTTGAAAATTCAACAAATTTATTGAAATTTATTTTTCTTGCCTAACGATTTTTCTAAATTAAAAATTCAACTATTTTGTCGAACATTTATCTTTTTGGTTTGAAATATCATTTCTTCCTGTAGAAATTTCACCTTTTGTAGTAAAAATTACAAACTTTTGGTTAAAATTTTATCCTTTTTGGCAATAATTTAATTTTCTAGTTGAAAATTTAAATGTTCTGTAGAAAATTCATATTTTCAGTACTAAAATTTAACAATTTAATAGAAAATTCAATTATTTCGTTGAAAATTCGTTTTTGTTGGATAAATTCAGCTGTTTATAAAAAAGCCCGAGAAACATGAAAAATTTTTAAGAAATCAATTATACGAAGTCTAATATTGCGTATTAGAGAAGATAATGTTTATCATTTTAATTATGAATTCCTTTTCATTTTAGGATTTGAACTGCTAAAGAAAAAAATAATATAATATAAAGGCCTAAAGGCCAATTTTAATAACACTTATGACTTTCTTGTAATGTTAAACAGATTTCTATTGATTTAAAAAATTTTCTCAGAAGTTTTGAGAATAAACAACAATTCATTGTTTAAAGAATCACATAATGTTTTTGAAGAAATTTATTACTGCAAACAATGACCAACTATTCAATTTTATTTAGAAAATACGATTATTCTGCACATGTTTCAGAAAAAAATTGTTTAATAAGTCATGAGGGATGTTTAAATTATTCGTATCAAGATTCCCCTTTAACGAATGACTCGACACTTTTTTTTTAAGAAAGATATTATATTATTGTAAAAATAATTTATATTATCAATAAAATAGGAATAATATACTGATTTAAGCTGCATATGTCCATAAACATCCGCTTTTTCGTGTAAAAAATAAATTTATTACGAATTTTCAAATAAAATTAGAAACTAATATGCATTGCCTTTAATAAATAAATTTTTTAAATCAATACTCATTTTTACCAATTATCTTGACACTTTTGTTTTTAGAAAGATGTTATAATATTGTAAAAATATTCGACGCAAATTTGAAATATATGGATTGAAATTGAAAATTTTAAATTGTACTTATTTTTAATTTCTAAGGAGTAAAATGTTTTTATACATGGTTTTAGGTTATTTTGTACTAAAAAAGACGAATTTTCACAAAACATAAAAATTTTCAATCAAATATGAATTTTGTTGGAGTTTATAACCCAAAGTACGAATTTTCCACAAAACAGTGGACCTTTCAACAAATCATTTGCATTTTTGAAGAAATATTTACATTTTCAGGTAAAAAAAATAATTTTTAACAGAAAAAGCAAACGAATTTTGAACTAAAATTAAAATATGCATAATTCTAGTTCAAAATTCGTTTGCTTTTTTTGTTAAAAATTATTTTTTTTTACCTGAAAATGTGAATATTTCTTAAAAAATTCAAATGATTTGTTGATGTAATTTTCCTCAAAACAGTGGACTTTTCAACAAATCATTTGAATTTTTAAAGAAATATTCACATTTTCATGTAAAAAAAAATAATTTTTAACAAAAAAAGCAAACGAATTTTGAACTAAAATTATGAATATTTTAATTTTTCTTGCCTTGATAAGGGTGCTGCGTGAGCACCGAAACGTTGGTAAATACTTTGCATGCTTTTTTATTGTGATTTGATAATAATAAAAATAAAGAAGACGAAGAAAATGAAAAAGAGAAGGAAGGGGATTTGGTTGGTTGCCTTCTCATTTTTCTTTCCTCTTTTTTATTTTTGTCCAAAAAAACAAATTTTTTTACTTTGTTTTTTAGGAATTGCAATAGGAGCATTTTGTGGTGGTTGTCCAAATGTTATCGTTGAATTCTTGTTTTATTTTCAAGAATTCTATACATTGAATTTTCAAGTCGAAAAGACGAATTTTCAACAAAACATTTGAATTTCCAACCAAGAAGTATGACTTTTCAATAAAATTGTTGAACTTTCAAGAAAATAATTCAATTTTGAACAATATAATACAAATTTTTGTCGAAAATACTATTTTTGCAACACCCACCTCAAGAGTTGACGTTTGCATGCATGTAGATGGTGCCTAAAGTACCTTATTTGAGCAGACTGTGCGTGAAAAAATTTTCGCGCATACGCAGTTTGAAGATGGCTTACTTTAGACACTGGTGAAAAAGCTGCGCATGCGCACATTGGAGATGAGGTACTTTAGACACTGGCATAGGTAACTTTAAACACTGGTGTTGGTATCTTCTTGAAATAAATTTACATTTAACTTGAACAAATGTTTAAATGATTGAAGTTTTGTTGTGAGGGTTCCGTAGCCCCCCCCAGGGGGGGGGGAAGCATACACGCCAACATTTTTTCCAATAATTTTTTTCCAAAAATTTTTTTTGAAACAATTTTTTTTTTTTTTTAATTTTTTTTCACAACACCACGTTACCACCTCCTGTCAACTTTTTCGGACAGGCGTTGCAAAAAATAGCGTGTGATACACGTGCGCGTAGGTGATTATTAACTCGTATGATTGCATCATTCGCCTGCGGCTCGAAGCACTCGTCTACGTTTTCCCACTCGCTTCGCTCGTGCGCTAATCACAGACTCATGCTTCGAGCCTCCGGCTTATGCTGCAAATTTCACACTCGCACACAATCGCCTATTTTACGCACTTGTATCACAAATAACTATTTTACTATTTTTGGTCTCTGAATTCAGAGGCCTGTAGATTAATCACTATTAATTCAGGAATTTTTAGAAGAGGAAATATTCTTGATTATATAATTGATTTCTTAACATTTCTTACGTTTTCGGACTGTTTTATGTTGCCATGAATGTATTTTGAACGACCTAAGTATCTTAGAATTGGAACGACTGGAATGAACCATGGAAGAGCTGTGGGTAGATGGAGAGGGGGGACGCAAAGTTTGGGAGCCAAGTGCTCCGCATCCACTCGTGTATCAACCAGTGCTCCCAATCTTGCTCCCCAACCGCACTGCGCATGCGTTGCGCTGAATTTCTGATTGGCTGCATAGCGCGCGCTTATTTAAAATGTTTAAAATATGCAAATTAATTGTTTTAAACAAATGATAATTAGAAAATACATAAAAATACATTTTTCATTGCAACATAAACTTTCGCAGTCATAGATATAATAATAATTTGATTTCACTGCTGAAATCTTTCTTCGATGTCAGAAGGAATAATGCGTTTTCAGCAGTGAAATCAAATAATTATTATATTTACGTTTGTGAAAGTATATTTTGCAATGAAAAATGTTGTTTATGCATTTTCTAATTATAGTTTGTTTAAAACAATTAATTTGCATATTTTAAACATTTTAAATAAGCGCGCGCTAGGCATTCAATCAGTAATTCGGCGCGACGCATGCGCAGTACGGTTGGGGAGCAAGATTGGGAGCACTGGTATCAACGCGTATATGTGCTTTTTGCCCATTGCTACTAACCATGATCCAACAAACTATGGTCTCGCCACTTGGGGGTACGAAATACATTCAAGGTGCGTCTCGTACGGCGACCTCCATATTTGTTAGCAGAGAGGCTTTCCTTACAACGATTCAAATCGTTTTACGTCATGACGTAGCACAGCGTTTCTCAAACTTAGATACTTGAAAGTTGATGATAGGAATTTGATTGATACGTCTTTTAATTCATGAAGATACATAGCTTTACATTCAACAGAAATTGTAAATTTTAAACTATTAACCTTTAAAGGACACGAATAGTTAAATTATCACTGAGGCTTTTGCTTTTTAATCGATTTCGTGAAGAGGGTTTATCTAATTTCGTGAAAAGTATTGTATATTGTATTATCTCCTCCCGCGTAGTCGCAAAGATAAATATCCCCGAACATTTCGAGGCATTAAATTATAATTCAATAAACTCTAAAAGACAGACTAAACAACACATTAGTGAGGCATTCGCCGAACAAAGCACAGTCCTGTGCTTCATCAAGCTTATCGAGAAAGAGACAGGTCTACCCCTCAGATGCTTTGTCTCCCTCTAAAGCCCATTTCAGTGTTCCCCACAGGGTTATCAGTTCATTTCTATATGTGACGTGCGCCGAAGAAAGGGCGCTTACTCTGAAAAGCGAGATTTTTCAGGACGAGCGGTTGAAGTCGACCCGATAGACGCGACTTTTAGAAGAGACGGAAGACCACGAAATCTTCCCTCTCCGCTTGCCACTACATTCTCACGCATATAGCGGCGTTGCTCACGGACGGGGTAAAGATGAAACGCGGAGATGTAGTGGTGAGTGGTGGGAGGTTTTTCACGGGATCTCGAGCTCTCGAGCGAAAGCGCGATTTCTCGGGTACCTATCAACTCAATTATTCGCAATAATAACGCTCGGAAATTTTTTTCGATAGTTTCATTAAAAAAAGCAACTCAAACCCTATCGAAAGGTGTAAAAACCTCGATTTCGATTTTTCCAGAGTAAGCCCCCTTTCTTCGGCGCACGTCACATATGTCGATGGGTGGCGTCCCATGGCAGCGTCAAACTTGGCGCAAAACGCAAAACCGCAAATTACCAGACATTACAGCCAATCAAAGTGTGTCTGTGGATTACTAGGAAAATATCATTGGCTAAAATGTCTAGTGATTTGACGTTTTGCGCCAGGATTGACGCTGCCATGGGACGTCACCCTCAAGGTGGAGTCCCATGTGGACAGAAAACGTCGGCGTAAAGCAGAAACTCATGAGAGTGGAAGAGACAAATAGATATGTCCGTCTCTCTCACTCTCATTAGTTTCTGCTTTACGCCCACGTTTTCTGCCCACATGGGACTCCACCTTCAGGGTGCCGTCCCATGGCAGCACAAAACTCGGCGTAACGCGCAAAACGTCAAATCACTAGCTAGTGACTTCTAGCGACAAAAATCTTGTGACGAATGTAGCCACCTTTATGATTGCGTTATTTTGCATTCCCATCGTCCTTATTGTTCATTATTGTCTGCCAACTTGTAACATAACCAACAATATTTCAATATTGTCGTCACTGTCGAGTCCTATTATTAAAATAATAAACAAAGTTACAGAAAATGTCTGCGCGCTCACTCTTTTCACAACATTTGCAAATAATCGGCGTTTTGACAGAATTTTCTTTTGTCGGCTTTGCGTTGTGCGCGACGCAAAGCATCAAATATTTTCTCCACTGTCCCATGAGAGCGCCAAACAGCAATCTATATTAGCAATACAATGGAATAACCAATGGCGGCACGTACTTTCCCTGAGAGCTGCTGGGAGTGTATTTTTCATTCGCTATGAAAATGCGGTGCTAAGTTTTGCGCCATCATGGGACATAGAGGAAATATTTGATGCTTTGTGTTGCGCACAACGCAAAATCGACACAACAAAATTCTGTCAAAATATAAAGGCGGCTACATTCGTCACAATATTTTTGTCGCTAGAAGTCACTAGCTAGTGCTTTGACGTTTTGGGCGTTACGCCGAGTTTTGCGCTGCCATGGGACGGCACCCTCACTGTGTTTCTGTGGATTACTAGGAAAATATCATTGGCTGAAATATCTAGTGATTTGATGTTTTGCGCCGAGATTGACGTTGCAATAGACCTTTTCATTTAAGAAAACGATGCTGCGCAAGCGCGAAAAATATATAGCACATCCGTGAGTTTCGAGCAGTTCCTCTCTGAGACGTATGTGACAATAGTAAATATTAACGCAAAAAAAATATTTCGAGCAATTAGAAGTTAAAACACTTCCCACGAAAAAAATGTCTAATCTACCAGGTCAGCCCTATCCGACTCCATGAAATGATATCCGTAAACTTTCAAGTGGTAGTACCAAAAAAACCCGACAGAGAGCGCCACTACTGCCTCTACACAGTTTAACAGTATCTGTAATGGGCTCTGTTTGAATAGTAATATTTAGTATTAAAATTATTTTTTATTGACAATAGTTAAGTGATGTGACATGTACAATATTGTTTTTAAATACTTAGTGGAAGTTTTTGCAAGCTGAAAATGGTTGGACACAGGTGTATCGTACCGAATTGTGATTCGGGGTACGATCCCTGGCGGACCGGCCGAACGCAAACATTACGCTACAGCGTAACGGTAAAGTAATGGTAAAGTAATGCTAAAGTAATATGGCATTATAATTAATAAAGGAAACAAAATTAATATGTAAATTGTTGCAATTATAATAAAACGTTAAAATTTACATTAAATGGTCATGCCGTAATTGCAACAAGTTGCTTTCTCAGCGTTAAAAAATAAAAAAACAAAGTGGCTGTCATTCAAGTCGGGGCCCTGCAGACTAGCAACCCACTTAAAGCCACGTTAGCGGGTTGCCAATATGCAGGGGCCCGACTGCAATGACGATTACTATGTTTTTTTATTTTTTAATGCTGCAAAAGCAACTTGTTGCAATTGCGGCATGACCGTTGAACGTAAATTTCAACGTTTTATTATAATTGCAACAGTTTACATATTAATTTTGTTTCCTTTATTAATTATAATGCCATATTACTTTACCATTACTTTACCATTACTTTAGCATTACTTTACCGTTACGCTGTAGCGTAATATTTGCGTTCGGCCGGTCCGCCAGGGATGTCCCTAATAAAGAAAAGTGCCATCATTTTACGGTTCCATCTGAAGCAAATAGATTACTAGAATGGGGAAAGGCGATTCCGAGGAAAGATTACATATTAAAACCGGGGATGCTAGTTTGTGAAGTGCATTTTTTATATGAGGATATAGTTTGGAAGCGCGAAGTGAAGGATCCTGCTGGCAATTTTATGGTATCGGTATTAATGAAATTTGCAGTGTGAAATGAATATTGACAGCCTATATTAAGGAGAAGAAATGTATCACAAAACTATAGTAAAAAATTATTTAAATTAAATTCTTTCTCACGAGCAAATGGAATTCGACTGTATTCTTACCTCAAAGAAATGTCAAAACATTGATTTAGAAGATTCAGTTCAATATGAACAAAAATAATAATTATTTTTTTCCTCAATCTTTTTGTTGGCAAAATACAATGTTTGGTAAAAAAAATCCAACTGTAACTAAAATGCCTGTCCACGTATATTGCGAGCTGCAAAAATAAATTTTGAAAGGTTGCAGTGCAGAACTAGATATTTTTATTATTTAAAAATCAAATAAATATTGTGGTAAAAGGATTTTTTCGAACTATCATTTTCTGATGCAGTAATTTTTTTTAACTGTATTAATAATTTCAGTTACAATTTAGTTACAATCTTAACGGAGCAATAATTTTTTTCAAATTTCTAGCATGTATATTTCTTGAAATTATTATCATTTAATGAAAAAAAACATGTTTTTACATTCTCATCATAATTAGAAGGTATTGGTTTTATGCGAAAAATGGCTTTCGCGGATTGTTGATGTTGTGATTGTCTGTATATCGGATAACTTTTGAAAGACTACTCGGATTGGATTGTGCATTTTCAAATTTTTTTAGAACATTTTTTTATAGGTTTAAAAATTCTATGTACGGCTGTTCGTAGTACTCGGAAACTTGAACAATTTATCCTTATGACTTTTTTCGATAAAAGGAAAATTATCAGAGTTACAACATTTTCAAAATCCCCCCCCCCCCCCCAAATTAACATTTTAAGCCAAGCAACGCACGATATGAAAAAAGTCAAAAGAAGAAAAAAGTTTCTTTATGAAATTACGACAAGATTATCATAACAACTTTTTGAATTCTCATGAAAAATCGGAAATTCAAATTTTGATGTCACAAAAAAAATAAAAAATTCCATTTTGCCATCCAATTGTACAAGATACAAAGAAATATGAAGAAACAAAAATTATGCACCCAAGAAATATCTACAAATTTGGCACCATTCATTTCTTGATAAGATGCGTAGTTTTTGTTTTAATCGTAAAAAAAAATATTCACAATAAAAAAATTAAATTTTTGGACAAACGACATTTATTAAAAACATGAATAGAAAAAAGTTTGCTTTTCCAAAAAAGAATGAAAACTCATTAAATTTGTCCTCAATAATTTTTTGATAGGACGCGTAGTAAATGTAAAATATTATATTTATTACAATGAATACGACTTTCAAAATGAGATTGATTCGATCAATGTGATTCTCGAATGTGATTTTACTATCTAAAGCAATGCTGTTGATTTTAAAATGAATTGATAATTCACTACATATTTGCTACGGTAAAGAATGAAACATGAAAAATTGTAATTTTTTATCAATGTGATTGATTAGTTATAATATTGTTGCAAATAATTTAGTAATTTTATCGATGTTATTTATTAACAAAAATAAGATTATCACCAATAAATTATTTTTCCTACCTACAAATTTAAAACACCTTTTTAAAAACAATTACATCTATTTGTCTAAGTACAACATATATCACTTACTATTACTAACCATCAATTATTTTTTAATTATGTAAATTAATTTTTAAATTATATTTCCAGGTGAATTATTCCGTGAGGTAATTACATTATTATTAATTAATACTTTGAAACTGTGTGGAAAACCCGAGTGGCTATTCACTGAGTTGAAATGAGTGAAAGTGTTCATGATTTTCGAAGAGTACGTAATCTTGAGTCAGAGTTGAGATGAGGGAAGAGAATCGAGTCAGAGTTGATGAGAATCGAAGAGAATCGAAGAGAATACGGATGAATTAGAAGAATACGCGAAGATCAGGAAGAGTACGAAATGAGTTGAAAGAATATTGAAAGAGTTCAAAGAAATTGCCGACACGGGGAATGTCATATGATTTTTCGGTGAATCCTCATAAATGAAAAATAATTCATATGAATCACTCATTTTGATTTTATACGTACATAGCACTTATAATACAGATAGTACATATAATACACTTCGACGTATAAAAACTTCCTTTGAAATTAAATGCAAGTATACAAAATACATATATGATACATAAGCAGCACGTCACATAGTAAAATAAGTGTCAGAACCCTAATAAATTTCCGTTCAATGGACAAAATATTTTTCCAGTTGAAGGGTGACAGTGCAGAGGTAGATAACCCATATTTTTATCGAAACTCGGTTTACTTTATAAAAATTCTTCAAAGATGGAATAAACATCGTGGAAAAATTGTTGTTTCAAAATTAGTTATTTGTGATACAAGTGCGTAAAATAGGTGATTGTGTGCGAGTGTGAATTTTGCAGCATGAGCCGGAGGCTCGAAGCATGAGTCGAAGGTTAGGGCACGAGCGAAGCGAGTGCGAAAACATAGACGAGTGCTTCGAACCGCAGGCGAATGATGCAATCACACGAGTTACTAATCACCTAGGCACACGTGTATCACACGCTATTTTTTGCAACGCCCGTCCGAAAAAGTTGTTAGGAGGTGGTAACGAAAAATACTAATTTTATATTGCATAGAGTGGAGTAAAGGAATGAAAAAAAAATTTGTTAATGTTTCAAAAAAATTTTTCGAAAAAAAATTTTGTGTAAAAAAATTTGGTGAAAAAAAATTTAAGAGAAAAAAAATTTAGTGAAAAAAAAATTTTCGAAACAAAAATTTTGTGAAAAAAAATTTTGAAAAAAAAATTTGTTGAAAAAACTTGTTTGGAAAAAAATAATTGAAAAAAAATGTTGGCGTTTATGCTTTTTTGCCTCCCCCCGGGGGGGGGGGGGGCTACGGAACCCTAAAAACCAAACTTCAATCAATAAAACATTTGTTCAAGCCTCCATTTGTTCGAGCCTCCGGCTTATGCTGCAAAATTCACACTCGCACACAATCACCTATTTTACGCACTTGTATCACAAAGAATTTTTTTATACAGTAAGGAAAGAAAAAAATGGTAATACGCTTTCGTTCAAATTTCAACTTCGTAGTACATATTTCTTAAACCTTCTCGCACTAATAGTTATTGAACTTATTATCGTTCATTGCGTAAAAAATATATTTTAATTTTCTTCGGATTTTTAGAAAAATATTTCTGTCATGCTACTTTCGTATCGCGATCTTGAATTTGGATTCTGTTGGAACAGAATACATTTTGTACACTGAGAGACTTTTTGTTAGAATAAATGATAAAAATGAATGAGAATTTAGTATAATATCGTTCCAAAATGGGTAAAACCGAGGTTTTATTACACTTATTCGTATTACAGTACCGAAGTTTAATATTATCATATGGGTATTTAAAACACGAAGACGACAAAGTAGTATTCTGAATATGAAATATTATGAATCTATATTTCAGGTTTTCAGCCAGCAAAATTAATATTTTTGTTTGAACAAATGGAAAGGATGTTGCATTAACTCTTATAAAACTTGCGAGAATTCAAAATTCACTATATCAAAGTTGACAAGCGAAGTTAAAACGACAGTAATACATTTTATTCGAGAGAGTGAAAACATCTTTTGAAGTTGTCATACAAAGCATATGAGAATCTCAAACGACTATATGAAAAATAACTCACTCCACCAAAAGATTTAACCTTCAGAAGGAGGAACTAAATATACAAATTAAATACAATTAAATACGGAAACACGCGTACAATTATAATTTTTATTATTATATACTTAATTTATTCACTACATGCATAATCGCACGCTTAATCGCTATGAAAAATCGGAATCGCTGCGGCGAGATTCGAACCTAACTTACCCAAAGCACTAACGCATTTTATCCCTAACAACTAAACCCCACGGCTAACTTATATTATGGAATATTTGGCAAAAATCTCGGCATGGCGGCGTCGCTTCACAATTCAAGGCTGAATAAAAAATATCTGGGCCCTGTTTCACGAGTGATTTGTTGCTTCAAAAATTTTGCTAATAGATAGGTTAAACATTTTATCACTTTCATTGATTACATTGATTTTTTATAAAATACATTTTTTTCAAAGGAACTGATAATATTCTTGTATGAATAACATTATCCAATTTGATATCTCAGTAACTCATTATAATAAACCTGAGTGTATTTAGATGTAATATTTTATAAATTGTACTCATTTAATTAAATCTTATTATCTTATGTATAAATTTCGAGAGAAAAAATTCTTAATGATTTGAATCCCACAGTAAATGAACTAATTGAAAATAGAAAGAGTTAACTTTTATTTAAAATGTTGTGAAACATAACCTTCCGGTATACATGTGATAAAAGCGCCTTTTTCACTACAACCAAGCATCTTTTGACAGAACTAAGGAGACAGATATTAATAATGTGTACAATATTAAATAATAATATAAAAAATATATATTTTCTGATAGTTAAAAGATTGTAGTAATACAAAATTGTTGACTATTTTAAAAAAGAAGTTGTTCGGCTCTGCACACTCGAGCTCGATCGGAAAACGGCGGAAATACTCGAGGAGCCTTCTCAAACGATACTATATGAAAAATCAAGAATAAGGATTTCATCGATAGCTATGCGTCTTAGGTTGCTGTCAACTTCATATTGATAATGTCAATTTCTAAAATACGTTTTCGAGATTATGATATTCACTATTTTTCTTATTCAAGTTATTTTTCGAAAACTCAGTGAAAAGAATATCACTTTTACACAGTGTTAATTCTTGAAATGGAGATTCATAATATTTCATATTCAGAATACTACTTTGTCGTCTTCGTGTTTTAAATACTCATATGATAATATTAAACTTCGGTACTGTAATACGAATAAGTGTAATAAAACCTCGGTTTTACCCATTTTGGTACGATATTATACCAAATTCTAATTCATTTTTTTTTCATTTATTCTAATAAAAGGTCTCTCAGTGTATATCAAACTATTTTTTATCCACATTCAGCATCCCCATATGTCGTAATAATCAATTTTTGATCCGCAAAAGTGAATTCTTTGGATATGAAGTTAATAATCAGACAAAAAATGAATGAAAAAATCAAATGTAACGATAAAAAATTTATGTTTTCAAAACATCTTTTCATCTCAAATAAAAAGATAATTCAGTGCATAAAAAATGTATTCAAATATTTATTTTGAATAAATGCAATTCTCTGCCTCTCCTAATGTGATTGTTACCTTATTGGCAATTACAATCTCCTTTATTACGCGTAAAATAAAAATATCAGCAAATCCTACAGTAACTGAATACTCAGAAGTTCAAAAGAGTTCAGCGAGAGTTCGTAAGAGTACAAGTGACCGTGCTGACTTTACCCAGTAAACACGGGATAACTTTAAGATATCGTTATTTTTATCGTTCGCAGGAGCTCTTACAGAAATTACCAAAAGATATCTTCACGACATCGTCAAGAAGTTTTTCAATGATATCTGAAACTGGTTTCTTAAAGACGTCTTTTGATGTCTTTAAGAAAATTTGTAGAAAAGCGCGGGATGTATTTTCAGAGATAACTTAAAGACATCTTTCAAGATATCGTTAACGATACATTTTTTAAAGAAAAAAAGCACGTGGTGTGCGATATGGAGAATTGATAAATAATTATAATTATATCGTCATGTATTCCTCGTTATGTATTCCCAACCTGTACATTCAGTGTTTAAAAAGTCTGTGAAAAGAAAAGTGAATCAGGAAGTAAACGTACCTATAAATTTTCTAAATATTAAACGTGATTTATCCAGCAAGTCGTGTTCCTAACCTCTAATACCTCTTTCTAGCTCTCTCATGTTCTCATAAAATGAAATGGAGAGAATGGGAAACAGCTCAATTCTTTCTTCATCGCCTAGAGAAGTTAAAATTGTTAAGTGTAAACAATCAAATAATAAAGATAGACCTGCAGTACCTCAAAATGTCAAGCCTGGAATGCAACTAAAAATTCTCGGCAGTCACGTACTTAGTCCTGCAACTTCAGGTTTATCTCGACTATTTATCAGTTATGTATAAATGACTTTAAATTAAAAAACAGGCACTTCTGTGTATACAAAACACAGAAATTGCAAGTTTTTAAATTTAAAGTCATTTATATACAACTGATAAATAGTCGAGATAAACCTAAAGTTGCAGGACTAAGTACGTAACCCCCCAGCTGCATGTAAAATAACGATATCTTCAAGTAATCTTATGAATTCTCGTTATTTTGTCTTATTTCTATCTTAAAGACATCGTTACGATATCCCGAAGAGCTCTTTACGATGGTAATAGCTAAACCTTAAAGACTCTTTAAAGCTTCGTTATGGGATATCTTCGAAGATGTCGTTCATCTTTAAGAAGATGTCGTAGAGAGCTCTTTAAGATGTCTTCGTGTTTACTGGGTACAGTGACCAACGCTGAGTCAAGAAGAGTTGAGAAGAGTTGGGAAGAATTTACGTGATTCTCCCTGAGTTAGCGCGATTTCCTAAGATTCGTAAAAATTTCTCATGATTTGGCCGGATCATAAGAAATTTCATTTGACCTGTTTTGAGTGAAGAATGACTTTTAATTCATTTCAACTCAGTGAATAGCACCTCGGGAAAACCATATGTATTTTTTAACTATTTTCTATATCGCTATCACTATTTTCTCAGATTTTTTTCGTAAAAATTATTATTGAAAGTCTATGAATTTATTGTAATAGATTCAACATTTATTTTGTAGTAAAAAAAAAACATTATTTTTGTTATTCACATTATTATCCCATAACAGATACTCTTAAACTGTGTAGAGGCAGTAGTGGCGCTATCTGTCGGATCTTTTTGGTACTACCACTTGGAAGTACAGTAAACTTCCGTTTATTTTAAAGATCACTTATTTTAAAGCTCACTTAGTTTAACCCCCCTACGCGCACTTATTTCAAGTTGCGCAGTTTCGTCACCTCCCACCGCGGTCCCTGTACACTCTCCTCCGCGTCTGTGGCTGACCAATGGAAAAAAAGGTGCGCGAAGAGCGGGAAGCCTTGAATTGAGTATTTTTTCTCGACGTCACGGGAATACGTCTTACGACGTTTTCGAGAAAATATGCTAAACGTAAAAGTAAATCAGATCGATTTGATCAGAAACGGGTACACTCACCTCAATTTTCGGATAGTTGATTGTATTCGCGAAACACTTGAAAAATATTACTATCGATACCTTTATAATTTACCTTTGTGTTTAGAATAAAAACGCGTTTGCAGTGGCAGTCCCATATGCTAACCTTCCTGACGGCTGCCCTTTCCACGACTAGCCTAGCATGGCCGCAAAGCCATGCTGGAAAACTCACTATTGCGCGAAATATTTGAGTCGTTTTTTGATATATTACAATGAGTTTTAGTTGACAAATTCTCATACGTCAACAAAAACACTTGCAGGCGTTTGAAAAACACTGACATGCTAAACGATCGCGACTTTTTCAACTTTTCTAGGAATTTTTGAGGGTATTTGTCTGTATTCATATTGATAGTATTTATTGATTTTAAATCGACCGCGGTTTTCGACAAATGCGCAGTTGAAAAAGTTGCTTAGCGCAAGCGCAGCGATACAAAGCCGGGCAGCCAATGAACGTCGTTGATAAAAATAAAGTTTGAAATCATGGTAGAGGTGGGGGCCCCTCCAGCCTTAAAATAATTGGTCGGGTAAGTTTCAAGGTTCTTAAAATAAAAGGAAGTTTACTGTATATAATTACGGATGCCATCCATGCAAAAGCTTCGAAGCCGATAGGGCTGGTACAAGTCGTACTTAGAATGTAACTATTATTTTATTTCATTTCCAAAACCCTGTTTAATATTTCGAAAGGGTAACATTTCCGATGATGCACTTAAAATGCATATTGAAAATTGCGCGAAACGCAGTAAAAGTGATATGTAGGTGAGGTTATGTGCGCGCAGGGACACGTATTTTTCCAGCATAAAGAATGTAAACAAAGTCACTTATAAACTGTTTTTAAAATAAATTTTGCGCTGAAATTTATTTCCTCAGCTGTTACAATTGTTAATTAAAATAGTGACGGTAATTAAATGTCAGAATTAAATCATCCCTAGTAGCAAGATAACTGCCGACTGGCGCAAGCTGGGCGCCAGAAAAGGAAGAATCTCTTTGCACTTTGCAGCCTGGCACCCGGCTGGTTCCGCTTTGGCTTGCTGTTCTGGCACCAGAGTCTGGTATAGCAGATTCTGACCCAGACTGCTCATGATATACACCAGACAAAATTAACATAACGTTAAATGGTACTAAATAGGTTTCTGTAATAGTTTTACACTATATTTCAGCCCTTTCTGGGAGAATATACTGCGGAGACGTCACAACATTCCAGGAGACACACTGAAATATTAAAAACATAACCTGTTGTCGCATAAGCTTACATGCTTGAATCTTTATTCATACTTGTGAATCGTTCAAATTTCCGTTTGCTAGATTTTCAATTTCATTAATTATATTCTACATTATAATTACTAGTGTTTAAACTACATACCAGAATCTGGTTCCTTTATCTACCAGATTCTGTTTTTCGTCTGGTCTGATCTTTTCTCCCGCCAGTCTGGTCGACCAGGGGGAGCAGATGCTGAGCCAGACTCTGGCCTTTGTCATACAAGGCAGACGTTGCTACTAGGGATACCATGTCCTTTTTTGCATTGCTAAAAGTGAAAAAATTACAACTTCGTAGTGAATATTTTATATGAATAACCTAAATTCAATTTGAGAAATAACAATTTTCAAAAATATATTTAACAAAAAAATAAGTAACCATCGGAATATTACTCAAAATTCAATAATTTGTGAACAACTCATTGAATTCGAGGTGTGTAATACAGCAGAATGATGTAAATTACTATCCTGTTACACTTTTTACATAAGAATTCCATTGTAAATACTTCATTCAGAAATATTTTGTGGACATGGCGTACTATAATTCTGAGAAAATATGAATTTTTTGAATCTCATGTTACGCCATGTCCAAAACCAATTTTCTACATCGGATAAAATACATTCATTATACCCAGCGGACACGTTTTGTAAATGTTACATAACAAAAAGGGAACATTTATACATAACATTGTTACAATCGTATGCCATAACAAGTACAGAACATAAGGGTCACACTGTTCTGTAACGCTGTTACTGTAAGGATCTGTAACAGTTCTAGAATTCTGTGGTGTAACTAATATAGAACAGGGTGATGGAACTGTTATGTCACTAGAATGTCACACGTGTTCCAAGAAAGGAACATGAAGGTCACATTGTTCTGTAACGCTGTTACTGTGAGGATCTGTAACAGTTCTAGAATTCTGTGATGTAACTAATATAGAACAGGGTGATGGAACTGTTATGTCACTAGAATGTCACACGTGTTCCAAGAAAGGAACATGAAGGTCACATTGTTCTGTAACGCTGTTACTGTAAGGATCTGTAACAGTTCTAGAATTCTGTGATGTAACTAATATAGAACAGGGTGATGGAACTGTTATGTCACTAGAATGTCACACGTGTTCCAAGAAAGGAACACGAAGGTCACATTGTTCTGTAACAGTGTTACTGTAAGGATACGTAACAGTTCTGGAATTCTGTTATGAACGGAATATAAAGGACACACTGTTCTGTAACGATCTTAGATCAGAGTTGTGCCGACGGCCCACAGTGGGATGAAATCAAAAAACGAGGTTCAAAATAACTTGTAGCTGGCAATTCTCAACCGATTTCGGATTTTTTTTCTTCGAAAAATTCAGCATTAAATTCTGAAGAGAGTTATGTGGCCTGATTTTTGAATTTTTTTTTTGTTCAAACTTTCATGTTAATGCAAAGAGTGAAGAAAAAGTAGATTTATTCGTTTTTTTGTTTATCACGTTTAAAAATTTATATAAATTGTTTATAAAATTATAACAAAATATCGGACGATAATTTTCCGTCATTAAATATCACTGGCGATATAATTTGAAGAAAATTAGGAGAAAAAACGATTACTTTCTGCCTTCAAATGTCCACACTAGGCACTTGTTCATATAATTTGTTTATAAAATCAATAAAAAGTATTGGAAGATAATTGTCCAAAATTAAACGTCACTGACGACCTAATTTGAGGAGAATTAGAAGAAAAACCGATTTCTTTCTGCCTTAAAATGTACACACTGGGAATTTGTTTATATAATTTGTTTATAAAATTGATAAAAAAATATCGGATGATAATTTTTCATCATCAAATATCACTGGCGATATAATTTGAGGAAAACTAAGAGGAAAACCAACTTCTTTCTTCCTTTAAATGTCCACAATAGGCATTTGTTTATAAAATTAATAAAAATATTGATTGATAATTGTCCATCATCAAACATAAGTGGCGATATAATTTGAGAAGAATTAGGGGGGAAAAAGATTTCTTTCTGCCTTTAATTGTCCACACTAGGCATTTGTTTATAAAATTTGCTTATAAAATTAATAAAAAATATATATCGGATGCCAAATTTTTATGATTGGGTATTATTTTTTCGATGAAAGCAAGTAATTTTAACGCAAAAATGTACTTTGCAAACGAAGAATCCATAGCGTAGACTATTTTTTAAGTTAATTTGTTTATAACGATTAACTTCACAATGTCATAATTTTTTTGCTTTCAACTACGCCCGTGCCTATAGTCTGGAAATGCTGGTAATAGAAAACGTTTTTTAACGAAGATAAACAAAAAAAAACAAAAAAATCGACTTTTTCTTCACTCTTTGCATTAACATAAAAGCTTAAACAAACAAAAATTCAAAAATCAGGCCACATAAATCTTTTCAAAAGTTAATGCTGAATTTTTCTTTAAAAAAAAATCCAAAATCGGTCAAGAATTGCCAGCTACAAGTTATTTTGAACCTTGTTTTTTTATTTCATGCCACTGTGCGGTCGGGCGCAGTCAGTTACTTGAACTGGGTAAGAATACGCCGACAGTAGGGGACAATGTCTGAAATAAAAAAAATAATGAATATATTCCTGAGATTACCCTGGCTTATTCAGCGAAAAAGCATGGCCGAGATTTTGTCATGCACGTTCAAGCGGTTCGATAGCGCAATTGGCTAAGGCATCGGCTAGGTACATTCGATTTAGGTAGTTTAGGTAGGGTTCGAATCCCCAACGAGTGCGATTTTTCAACGGGTTTAAGCGTGCGATTATATGTATAGAGGACCGTGCGTGAAATTGTGTTATTTAAAATATAAACAAAGTGCAGCAATAATACAAAAAACATTTTTTTACATAACCTTGTAACACTGTTATGAAATTGTTACAGAACGATTACAGAACAAATTTACATCGTAACACTGTGACATATGTGTTACGGCACTATTACAGAACAATGTTCCTTTGTAACCCTGTTCCTACATTGTTCTAAAAATACTTTTTGAAATATAACGCTGTTCCAGAATTGTTACAGAACGATTACAGAACAAATTTACATTGTAACACTGTTACATATGTGTTACGTCACTATAACAGAAAAATGTTCTTTCCCGGTAAAAAGGTGCGAATTGAGTGTCATTAATGTGCGAACAAATATCGTGGAATTTCAAACGTTTTGAATACCTCATTAATTCCGTTTTTGAAATATACGTTTCAATTTCTTTTATCGTAATTAAATTGTGTTGCATTTCAATCCCGTTTAATGTGATGATTATTTCAGCTAACAAATGAATAAATTTTAATTATAATTGGAAGTTAAAAATTGAAATCAAGTTAATACTGCTTGATACCGTAAGCCAAATTGGAATATTGAAGACAATATTTAATTCTCTCCAGCGAACAATAATTGGGAGCAAACCAATGCCATTGAATTACTTCAGTCGACCGCGAAAATTGAAGTCAATTTTATACCATCTGGCACGTAAAAATTGCGAACAAATAAATTTTATTTAATTCGATACAGAAAACTCGGAAATTGAGACCAGTTTGATACCGCCTGGCAAGTATAAATTGCAAACAAATGAATTTTATTCAATTTCATACAGAAAACTCGGAAAGTGAGGCCAATTCAATACCATCTGGCAAGTACAAATTGCTAACAGATGAATATTATTTATTTCGATACAGAAAACTCGGAAATTGAAGTGAATTTGATCACTTTCTTATGGTTGAAAATTAGAGAAACTTAAAATTTGATGCCAATTTAATACGTTCTGATGAGTGGATTTTAAAATTGTTTTTTTTTTCAAATTTATTTAAAATAATGTCAATAAAGTAAGATAAAATAGTCTAAAAAAATAATTAAATTAATGACATATATATTCAATTTTTTTATATTAATTACTTACAATACTTCATAGAAACCTAACATTTCATAAATACTATTTATTAAAAACTACTGTGCTTCAATGTTGTTAGGCATTATGCAAACATATTGCTTTTGTTTAAAATCTAGACCCACTATCTTGGACTTGATTTCTGGTAGGGCAATGGGTGAAAGTTCTACATTTTCAGTGACCTCCCAGATGTGGTGTACTTTCACGTCCCCAACAAAAAAGCAATTTTTTGAGAGAAAAATGAAATTATTTTAAGAGAAATTTAGCTGTTTTGAAAAAATTTCTAAAATGGTTAAGAATTGAACAAAGTTCAAAACATTTAAAACGAAATGTTAATTTTTGAAAATTTTTGAATGAAATTTTAAAGCTTTTGAAGAATTTTGAAAGGTTTTAGGATAATACACAAATTTTCTTGAGATTCCTGAGAAAATTTTAAGTTATTCTTCCAAAATAAGAAATTATTTTAATTTGTAAGTGAAATTATTAAATTTGGATACATAAATAACAGTTAGACACTTATTAATGTAGTAAAAAATTTAGTAAGTTTAAGAGGTATTTAGAAGTTTTGACAAGATTCAAAATTAATTTTAAACTTTCAATGATTTAAATAATTGGGAAAAAATGTAGATTCAGCAGATTTCGAACTAAAAATTGAGAAGCTTTTCAAGAATTGTGAAAAGTTGCATAACAAATTTTTCTTAAGATTCATAGGAAAATTATTTTTAATCTTGAAAAATTAGTTTTAAGAGAGTATTTTACAGGATTTCAGAAGATTTCAGAAATTCCCAGAAGAGAATTTGAAAGATTTTAAGGCAATTTTTTAAGAAAAAAATTGTAATCATTTTGAAACAAAAGATGTTTTGAAAGAAAATTCGAAAACAATTTGAAATTATTTAATACAAAATGTAGATTTTTGCAGGTTCCGACCAAAAAATTTTAAAGCTTTTTAAGAATAGGATTTTTTAGATAAAAATCAAATCATTAAAAAAAATATTTCAAAGTTTACAAAAATTTCAAAAATAATTAGAAATTTGTAAAAATTTCGAAACAAAATGTAGATTTTTCAGATTTCAAAGTAGAATGTTGATTTTTTAAGGACTTTTGTATAATTTTAAGAGCATATTCAAGAATATTTGAAAACAAAAACAAGTTTTGATGTATAAATAACAAGTGAATAAAACAAAAATTTGAAACTAGTACTTAAATAAAAGTAATTTTAATAATTTTTTAATAATTTTACAAAAAATTGAGAAGTTTTTCAAGAATTGTGAAAAGTTTCATAGCAAATTTATTTCAAAAAAAAAAAGGTTATGCATATATTTTAATGTTTCTCACTTAAAATTGTTCCAAATGATATAATTTTGAAAGTTTACTAATTTATTGATTCATTCTTCAATTTAGAGCATTGAAAATGATAGCGTGGATTTACATTTTTTTAGCTTTCATTTGCAGTTCAGTTTTTATTACTTCAATTAAAAAAAAAAACTTAGCTTCAAGATTTCGAATTTTTTAATTTCTTTGACTGAAAAATTATTGCGAGCCGGGTAATAACCGATAATTTTTTCTTTGATTAAAACGGCCACCTGTTCCTTTTTCGAATTTCCCGCCATTAAGTAATCGATATTCGATCGTGAACTCTACCGGATGTTTCCGAAACAACCCGAACTGAACAACTTTTCAACTACTGGCGACTGACGAGAAGTGTACTTCAAGCTGTACTAGGCTTTATCATCAAGCGAATAATTGCAGTAATTGTGAGATTTATAAAAGGATCAGATGTTTGATACAAATTTAATTGCATACATTGAGTGTTTATAGTTTAGTGGAATATTTTCCCTAGTGAAAATTATCTTTTTCGACATCAGGAAAGGTCAATATACAAGTACATGAAGTCAATATATTAGACAAACTTTTGTGCGAACATAACCTATTAATTTTGTTATACTTTCTACCAGGCACGGACTGGCCGTCTGGAATTTGGGAGATTTCCCGGTGGGCCGCGAGCCTGGAGGGCCGCCGAGGGCATACCCAGGGCCGCATTTAGTACAGGGCCCACTAGGGCCATCGCCCACCATGGCAGTGCGGAAACAATTGAAAATTTTCCATGCGCACGCTTGTCCATCGGCTCCTACCTCGATGACCTCTTTTTTTTTTTTTTTTTTTTTTGAAGCCACTCCGGGAAAGGACGGCTTAGGTACAAAATGCTAGGGCCGCATTGATGTCTCTCGCTTTTTGCCAATTTCGTTTCGACACGTCTACATTCTTTTTTATAGTGTATTAAGCTAATGAATAATGAGAATAAAAATTAATTGGCTTCTTGTTTCTATGAAAACTCAAATAATAATTTTCTGTCGGTAATCTTAAAACAATCAAAGCTGAGCGTGAAGGACTGTTTTTGAGCAAATCTTTCCTTAGGTATTTTAAAGAGTCTTTCTGTGTTATTACTGCTAAAAATGAAATTTTGATCATAATTATGATTCATGTTGCTTTCACCATCATATATTTCTAAATTTTTCGCTTCGATACAGCCTAAGGCTAAACTTGGTTTAATTCACAAATTAAATTTAAAGAAATGTATCGAAAAATATTCTAACCGATTTAAATGAATTTTAATAAAATGCAATCAAAACTATTGTTTTAAAAATTCCTAGGAGTGAAATATTTTTCAATTTTTATGACATTTTAAACCAAGTTCAACCTTTGACTGTATCAACGGAAAAAATTCTTGAAATATCTCATTAAGTCACTGAAATTGATAATTTTCTACATTAGTGTAGAAATTTATCTTAAAATTTAGCCAAAAAACATGAAAAATTTTTTGATATTTTTGGACTCGTTGATATTTGTCGGAAACATTAAAATTCCAAGTTTTTTTTTTTCAAATACCTTACAATAAAATTAACAGATTGCCTTCCATTTATGCTTATTAGGCTCACAACTTTATCAGCTTTCGTGCAATAATTGGAAGAAAATTTAAAGTTTAATATTATTAAAACTAGAGTGCTTTTTTAAGCTATTGAAAAGCAGATGTCCAGAAACTTTCGCATGGCAGTGTATATTACTACATTATTTATATAATCTTGTATGTGTAAATGCCCCTGTGTTCGCAATAAAAAGTTTGAAATACATATACATGAAAACGAAAATTGTTATTATTATTATTCGCAATTTTCAACAAAAGCTTCTGATGTCTAATCCAGCGATTTATACATTTTGTACGCGAATTAATTCAAGTCAATTCCATTTGAATCATTCACTGTTCCGTTCACACTTTAATTCCGTTTTGTTCCGTCGTAAGAAGTGCTTTCACTTTTATCACTTTCTTTTCGTGTTCACTTTTTCGTTCACACTTCAATTCCATTTTGTTCCGTCTCACAAGTGCTTTCATTTTTATCACTTTCATTTCGTGCTGCGGCACTGTTCTGTATATGTTCTTTTGATCATGCTTTATTCATGTACGATAAACTTATTTCGGCATTTGACAGCGGTTCGTTTATAGGGTATATTATCGTCAAACTTTGAACCTCATTCTCCCAGTTTCACAGTTGATTTATGAATAAGTTGAAAATGAAAAATGAAATCATTTGCATTCACTCATATGTATTTAGCAAACTACATGAATTTCAAAACTGACAACCCCCTTATAATGGCAGCTATTATAATTCATTTTCAACTACATTTCTTTGAAAATGCTTCATTAACCATTTTTTACAAATGTTTTTATCATTACAGATAATTTCATTTTTATGTAAAGCACTATTTTTCTATTATTCTGGCTATATCATATACATGATGTAAACATAACCTGCATTCTACATACCGGTCAACAAGTTGTTGCTTTTTCCCTTTGGTACATTGTTTTCTGCACTTCAACCACCTTTTTAACTGACAAATAGTGTTTTTGTCCACCTTTTTATGCTGTAATTCAGCACCTGGTACATCTTTTTCATACAATTTAACATTAAAATTTGGTATCACAGTGTACATTTTAACGACAGTGCTCGAAAACTTTAAATGCCCGCTAAGTATCATGGCGGCGCCTAAGCTTCCGATCTTAAATGAAAAGGTCTATGGGTAGAGATGGGGAGTGACGTCAAATGACGCCGACCGCTTCAGTCATCTGACCGATTTCCCGTCATCTGACTGTCTGACCGGACATTTTGGAAAAAGTGGAAATCATCTTATAAATAGTTATTGGAATGTTCTTTAATGAATGGTGTAAGATGAAAACTAATACGGAACAATTTTTTATGAAATTACAGGCTGTTAATCTCTTCAGACGGACAATTTCTTCGATTTGCGTGATTGTAGTCAAACATAACCTACAAAAATCATTCGCAATCAAGTCACAAAAGTTTATGGCAAATACGATTTGTTTCTTTCAGGAATAAATCTAATCAAATGACTGAACGCTAATTTGAATTTTACGTTGTGGCATTTTTATATTGTATTATATTGTGGATTACATTTATATCTATTATAGGGATCAATTTAGTGATAGGAAAGAAAACTGGAAACGCCAAAAATTACAGGTTGAAATAAAAGGATGGAAAGGATAATTCAATAAACCTATCTGTTCGGTGGTGCTGTCAAAACCATATTATGGTTTTGATTGTAGTATAAGGCTTTTATTCTTAAAGTTTTTTTTTAGTTTCAAAGTTCTCAAGAAGCTGCACAAATTCGTATAGCTTATTCTTAACAAAATAGAGATACCTGGCCTCTCAGTGTATAATAATATTTATCATTATTACACTTAATTCTGTCGTTGAAAAATCAACTGTTTTGTAGAAACTTCAACCATTTTTTTTCTTTCTTTCCTGAAAAACCTTTGCTGCTTGAAAATTCACCTCTTTAGGTAGAAAATTAACTTTGTTAACTGAAAATTTAACTATACATCTTTGTCTGAAAATTGATCGTTTTTAATTGAAAATCAACTATTAAATTTCTTATTGAGAATTCATCTTTTTTTGGTTGAAAATTTAAATACGTGGTTGAAACTCGAACTACTTTGTTAAAAATTAATTTTTTTGTTTGGAGATTCACCACTCTAATTGAAAATTCAGCTCTTCGATTCAAAATTAATTTTTTAAATAAAAATTTGTCTTTTCAGTATGAAATTAATCTTATTGGTTGAAAATTCATATTTTTTGTTAAAAATTTTCAAGTTTTATGGATAAGTCATCCTTTTTGGTTAAATATTGTTCTTTTTGTGGGAATAATATCAACTATTAGATGTTTTGTCAACTGAATTTAACTTGATTAGAAATTTGAAAATGTATCGGCCCGAAAATTTTGAGCTTATATGTTTAAAATAGCTTTTTGCAGTCCCGAACTTTGAAGTTTTCATTAAATTTTTAACTCTTCAGTCTAATGATTTTGAATTTAAAAGCGTTTTAATTTGGATTTTCCAAAAACATAAAAATGCGTTATTTCGAGGCTCTCCACAAACAATTTTACTGCTACAAATTAAAAACTAAAAATGTAAAAGCTTCAGCCATTCAAATTTAAGCTAATAATTAATTCCTGAATTTTAAACGATGCTTCAATTAGAAATTCTCTCATTTCTGAAGTTTCATTGAAATAATTCTTTACACGTTTTTAATTTAACAATGCTTTGATTCTTAAGATTTTCATTCAGATATTGTTTGATTTTGAACAAGTTATCTAAATTGTAAAGAAAAGAGAATCCTGAACTGCAATTTGAAGTGTTCTGAAATTACAGTCGAGCAAGTATTTTTGAATTTTTTAAATAAAATAAAAATAATTTTGAATTTTGTTATCATGAAATTAATCTAATGTTAACCTTTTTCTACCTTGCAATTATTCAAGTATACAGGATTTTAATTTAAAATTGTACAATTATGAACAATTTAAATTTGAAACGACAATAAGAGGTTGCACTATTTATTTTTAAGCATAAGTTGTACAATTTTGAACGATTTAAATTAACCTGAAATAGTTTTGAATTTTGTTAAGATAAGATTATTCCAAACTAAATTTTATACCATTGATTGGATGATAAAACTCACACAAAATCATCGTTTTGGCTTCTTTTTTTAAAAAAGTGTACTTTTTAGTTTTCAAGATTTGAAAACTGTTCATGTTTAATAGGTTATGTTCATTAACAGCAACGAGATACAATCACTTTTTACGTATTTATTCCTTTTTCTTCACTTTTTTTTAGAAAACAAATTTCGTTTTACTAATAGAAGGGTTTTTTGTCGTTTGTATCTATGATATTAATTCAATTTTTCGCGTAATAACATGATTTCCACTTTTTCCACTTGTCCGGTCAGGTGACAGTCAGATTACCGGAAATCGGTCATCTGACGGTCACTCCCCATCTCTATCTATGGGTCGCTACCTACCCTAACGCAAAAACCAAAGATGGAAGTTACGTCAAAGATATTTTACCTAGATGCGGCAAGGGTCTAGTTAGGCCACATGCCACAAGGGCGGCGCTACCTTCAGTTTTGTGGCCTCGGCTTTATTCGGTACTTCTCGGCTAAATTCGGCATTGCCGCTTGGTTCAAAGCGATTGTTTCGACCACATACCGCGAGGCGTCGCAATAAACGTCGAGGGGGTATTTAAAATTTTTGCATTATTATGAATTATTTATGTATATTAAAGGACTAGAGCGGACTTTTTTCTATTTGAAAATACTTGTAGTACATATAATTCACTCTTATGACTGGAAAAGAAAAAATACCTTATAATATAGGACTTAATAAAAAATGGAAAAGGCATTGAATATAATAATGAATTCAGCATTCTATTCATTACAAATCTATAAATGATAGGACAATTTTACCATTAGACAATAAGTTACACATCTTTTCATTTTTTCATTGAATATTAGAATTAGTATAAAAAGTATTATGAATAATAAAAAATAATTCAAAATTAGATTCCGAGTACATAAATTATCGTAAAAAAAATTCAAAAATATGAAGTGACGAATAATAAAATTTTAGTGCTCTAATATAACGATACAAGATTTTTATTTGTCGAAAAATGAAAATCCCCAATTCAAAAATATCCGGAATTATAATTTAACGAATTATATACTTTTTGAAATATACAATTTTTAATTATATAATCAACGAACCATTAAATTTTAAACACAATTTGCAAATTTTCGAAATTTAAGATTTAACGAAAATAAACAATTAGTTAATAAAGAAATATTAAATAATAATTATTTATTTTTGTCAATATTAAATTTCGGGAATCAACAAAATTCGTAGAATTTAATAATTGGACAATTATTAGTTCCGTAAATTTTAATTTCGGAGATGATTGAGATTTTTAGTTTTGCGGTAAATTTAAAATCCTGTCATTTTAAAATTCAGAGATTTCATAATTCATGAAATTATATTTTCGGAATCCGTTAATTTGTGTATTTATTATCTCTTCACTTTTCATTAGTCCCTGCATAAATAATTAATATCATAAACTAGGATTTATTGTTAGTTTTCGCAGAAATCCTTATAAAGGTTTTCAAAGATTATCGAAAAGAAAAAATATAACGTCAGTGGAGATGTTTAAGAAAAAAGTATTTTTTGAAGCAGGTACGTATTGAAATTTTATTTTCAATTTCTAAACTTTCTTCTTTTTTCTGGTAATCGATCTTTTTTGCGCGAATTTACTTAGTCACATAATTATTCATAATAAATTCTTCAATTTGTTCAAAAAATTGTAATTAAATTATTTAGTGATTTCATGATAAAGTTTTGTATTCAAAACTGATGTTTCCTTGAATATTTTATTTAAAATTGTACAAATAGACATGTCTATTTGTAATTCTATATTGAAGAATTTTAGTTTGGTTAGGAAATAATTTAAATTAGAAGTTTTGAACATTGAATAGTTGAAAAGCCGGACATTTTTTTCTTAGGGTTACTTTTTACGAAGAAAGATTACAAAATTAAAAAAATTACTACATTTGGACAAAAATAATTATTAAATGCTCTTTTCAATTTTTTTGATTGGAAAATTGATTTGTAAATAAAAAAACGTTACATAAAATGTAGTCGGTAGGAGTTATAATTTCTTATAAATAATTTTTTGAATTTTAAGTTTTTCCTCTATGAAACGAAACTCTTAGATTTCAGCAAGTACTGTTACGTCTCGGAGGAGACCCACTTACCTCATCATAAAATTATTGAATATAAACTTACGCTACTTCCTTTTTTTTTATCCTAAATTTGTAAAAAAAATAGGAAACATGGATTTGAGGAATAAGCAAGACGAAAAGTTGAAATAATTGAAATTGAAATATGAAATTATAATTTATCACAATAAACTTTACAAATACGTCTTTTGGAATTCTGTCAAATTGTTTTGTTGTTATTTTTGGTTGATTTCCGCAACATAAAACTTGACGAATTTCTGCCAAAC
This sequence comes from Andricus quercusramuli, assembly GCA_932178445.1. NCBI lineage: Eukaryota > Metazoa > Arthropoda > Insecta > Hymenoptera > Cynipidae > Andricus > Andricus quercusramuli. The sequence goes on from CAKNXH010054563.1 coordinate 32,749, forward strand.
CTCGTCTCAGTATCCACCCTTTAAAAAAAGGAAAACACTTTACTGACGAGATTTTGAACAATGTTCAGGAAAAGAAAGAAATAAAAGGGTTGGCAATGTATAAACAAACTTACCGAAGATCTTGTTGAGTATTCGCTTGGAACGTTTAAATAATTCTGTATTCAGTAGTTAGACTCTTTAGAGGTGCCCAGTCCTTTCTTTTGTTGATGAACTCCTTCGAAGACTTTTAGTGCCTCCGGAAGGATACGGCTTCAGGACTCAGCGTGATTTCTTTTGTAATAAATAGAAAGATGTTTGGAGAAGTTGTTGGGAGGGTTTTCTTACTTTTCGGGGGTCACTGACTCTAATTCGAATAATTTAAGTAATTGTAGATTTTTTTGAATTCTTACTTTTCAAAGTATTTTCACTGATTTTCGTTTTGAAGATTGACCCGTTTTTTTAATATGTCCACTCTTTCATTTGAAATTGAATTTTTTACACGTTCCGAAGAGTTTTTAGCAGCGTTTCGTCGATAGAAATAAACTTGTCTTAACCCTTAAAAACGTGGGTATATATTGGCAGAAAAAGTGATTGGGGATGGAAAAATAGTCCCTTCGTGGACCATTTTTGAGAAGATTTATTGCATTCTTGACCCAGATCCTGGAATAGTGCGTAGGTGGGAGGCCACGCGCCGGTGTTTCCAATGCATTTTCTCGAGGGGTTGTCGGCCGCCACATATCATTGTGACGTTTATAGCCTTTTCACCAATTGGGCCATAGTAGACGGGCCTCACGTGTTCCTTCGTGGGGCTTCCGATCTTCTGATTGGTTGTGACGTCAATGACCGCGCATGCACATTTGTATGATTTCATGTTCTTTAGAATTTGACATAGAATTTTATAATATGATTCACAATATAAATAGTAAATGTTTATAACAATGATAATTGATGATAATAGATCATGATGATTAATAATAAGAGATTATTATTATTATTATTATTATAGATTAGCAGTTCGAACTCGAAAGTTCATTGCCTCATCTACCCGAGACCGCCACACATCTCTATCCTGTGCATCCTCCATCCAGTTTAAGTGATCATGTCCTAGTTCTTTTAAATCATCCCTTACATTTTTCTCCCATCTGTTTCTCGGTCTGCCTAAGGGTCTCCTACCAATCGGTCTCCCTCTTAAAACTTGCGCCACTGTTCTTTCATTTCCCATTCTTGCTACATGCCCCGCCCATCTTAGTTTACGCGCTTTCATTACTCTATTAATATTTGCTGACCCGTAGAGAGCATGCAGCTCATCATTATGCAGTTTTCTCCATTCGCCGGTCTCTTCGTCCCTTTTTGGACCATAGATTTTTCTAAGTACTTTATTCTCAAAAACTCTAAACCTATTCTCCTCTCCTTTCGTCAGCGCCCACGTTTCGCACCCGTACATGACGACCGGCATTATTATTGTTTTGTAGATTCTTACTTTGATGTTTCTAGATAGCAATCGTGATTTTAATAGTGTGTTTGCTGCATAGTAGCACCCATTGCCAGCGTGCAGTCGCGCGTTGATTTCCGTTTTAATCTTATTTTCGCTAGTTATAATTGACCCGAGGTATTTAAACTCGCTAACCCTTTCGAATTTCATATTTCCGGCTGTTAGATCCCCGTCCTGATTACTTTGTTCAGATCTGACGACGGTCATATATTTTGTTTTTGTTTCGCTAACCTCCAAGCCAATATCTTTGGCTTTTGTGATCAAGATTTCTGCATTTCTAGCTACCGTTTCTTTATCATCCCCTAGTATGTCGAGATCATCCGCATATCCAAGAATTTGTATTACCCCATTGAGAGTAGCACCGGTCGGATTCGCCTGCACTTGCCTAACCATGTATTCTAAAACTAAGTTAAAAAGGACGCACGACAGTGCATCGCCCTGTTTCAGACCATCGCGGATCGAAAACTCTTCAGATAACCTTCCGTTTACGCGTATTCTTCCCCTACTGCCGCTTAAGCAACTTTCGATAAGTCTAACCAATTTTCTTGGTACACCCAAGAACTCTAGGATCCAGTACATTCGCGCGCGTATAATAGAGTCGTAAGCTTTTTTAAAATCGATAAATAGCTGATGCACTGCTTCATTAAATTCCCATTTTTTTTCTAGCAGTTGTCTAATTGTGAACATTTGATCGCTTGTAGATCGGTTTCGGCGGAATCCACACTGGTAATCCCCAATGATTTCCTCGGCGAGAGGAGTTAGCCTACCTAAGATTACATTGGACAGGATCTTATAACACGACGACACAAGTGAAATTCCCCGATAATTGTTACAGTTCATTTTATCGCCTTTTTTAAAGATAGGAATAACAATAGACTCATTCCATTCCTCTGGAATGCGTTCCGTTTTCCAAACTGAGCGTATTAATTT
>CAKNXH010054565.1:0-10314 GCA_932178445.1 Andricus quercusramuli
ACAAGTATAAATGTTTTTTAACAAATTTAATTCTTTCTAAAGAATTAAACAAAAAATTGTTTGTAAAAAATGAAGCTCCAACAGTGAGAAGTTGAGGAAGAGGATTTTTTATTTTATAAATATTGACCAAGATGACGAAATTTGAAATTTAATTGTACGTCCTGAAGAGGAAAACGACACAAGTTTTCGAAACGTTGGCAGTAGACAATAAAGGATTTTTAACATCTCAATCTACTTTTGGTCTGAAGTATGTCAATTCTTTACCATCTTCATATATTACTTATAGGCTTATTTCTAAATATTTCTTTTTAAAATTATACAGCCTTACTTTTTCTCGAAAAGAATTTTTTTTATTAGAATAATAAACAATACAAATTATGAACATTCAGAAATTATGATTATGAACGTTTATAATTTTATTTTATTTAACTTTCAATTACATTTTCGATGAATATAACTTCCTTCTAATTGTAACTATTATTGCAATGTTAAACGATTGAAAAAATGAATTCATCTGTGTTATTTTTATTAAAAAACATAAAAATTTGAATTATTTTTGGAATTTAAAGAAGTTTAGCAAATTTAAAAAAATGTGTTTACCCTGACTCATTTATGTTTAAAGAAAACGGAGTCAACTAAGAATATCTTTCCGGTGACTTTTCTCTATTCTTGGTATATTCTCAAGAATGATTAATTATTTAAAAAATTGTCATAAACAAATTCAGAGTTTGGCCATTTTTCCACGCATAGAGTTTTGGGTATTTTTTAACAAATAGCCTAATTTCTTTTACAGTATGATTCTTTGCAAATTTTCAAGAATTATTAATTTTTAAAATAATTTTCGTAAACAAATTAAGACATTGGCCTTTCTTCAACGAATATGATAAATTAGTTTAGGGCATCAAGAAAGAATGTATTTCCAATAACTCTTTTATACAATACTTTGCAAATATACAATAATTATTAATTATCACAAAAATTTTCATAAATACATTCAGAGTTTGCCTATTTTTAAAGCAATAGGTATATTTTGTTTACGGAGTCAAATGGGAATGTCTTTTCGATGATTATTTTATATGCTGCTTTGTAAATTTACAAGAATAAAATTGAATTATTTTTTAATATAATTATTTTTAATGAATTGGCTTAATTTGTTTACAGAACCAAAAGAAATATATCAAGAATAATTCTTCCCTATGTTACTTTGCAATTTTACAATAATTGTTAATAATTTTAACAATTTTCATAAACATATTCAGAGTTTGGCTGTTTCTCAACGAATAGGCTCAATTTGTTTAGGAATTCAACTAAGAATATATTTCGGATGACTGTTACCTATAAAGCTTTGTAAAATCACAATAATTTTCAATTATTTAAACAATTTCAATTAAAAAACTGAGTTTGGCTATTTTTTAACGAATAGGCTCCATTTTTTATAGAATTAAGTAAGAATATCTTTCCAGTGACTTTTTGCTATAATGTTCTGCAAATTTCAAAAAATGAATCATTATTTATACAATCTTGATAAACAAATCAAGAGTTTTGCTGTTTTTTAAAGAATAGGTTCAATTTGTTTACGGAATCAATATAGAATATTTTTAAAATAACTTTTTCCTATGTATGCTACTTTGAAAATTTACAATAATTGTTAATTATTTAAACAATTTTCATAAACATATTCAGAATAATTTGTTTACGGAGTGAACTAAGATTATCTTTCCGATGACTATTTAATATGTTTTGTAAATTTACAAGATTTATTAATTATTTAAACAATTTCGATTTAAAAATTTAGAGTATAGCTATTTTTAAAGGAATAGGCACAATTTGTTTACGGAGTCAAAAAGTATGTCTTTCCCAAGACTATTTTTCTATGTTTCTTTACAAATTCAGATTTTGGCTATTTTCAACGAATTTTTTATGTTCAGCAAATTTACAAGATTTATTAATTATTGGAACAATTTTCATTAAAAAATTAAGAGTTTGGCTATTTCTGAAAGAACGGGCCCAATTTGTTTCCAGAATCAACTAAGAATGTATTTCCAATAACTATTTTCTACGATACTTTGAACATTTATAACAATTATTAATTATTTAAACAATTTTCATAAACAAATTCAGAGTTAAGTTATTTGTCAACGAAAAGGATTTTTTTTACAGAATTATCTAAGAATATCTTTCCGACGACTTTTTCTGTGATATTTCGTAAATTCTCAAGAAAGTACATATTTCCAATAAGACTTTCCTACATTACTTTTCACATTTGTAACAATTATTATTTATTCAAAAAATTTTCATAAACATATTCAGAGTTTGGGTATTTTTCAAGGAATAGACACAATTTGTTTACGGAGTCAACTAACAATGTCTTTCTGATGACTCCATTCTATGTTGCTTTGTCAATTTAAAGTAATTATTAATTATTTAAACAATTTACATAAATAAATTCAAAGTTCGGATATTTATCAACGAATAGGCTACATTTTTTTACAGAATTAACTAAGAATATATTTCCCATAACTTTTTTATGTGATTCTTTGTCAATTTCCAAGTATTATCAATTAGACAATTTTTACCGGCAATTTGGAGGCAACTAAGAATATCTTTTCGAGGACTATTTCCTATGATACTTTGCAAATTTATAATAATTATTAATCATTTGAACAATTTTCCGAAATATATTTAGTGTTTGTCTATTTTCAAAGGAATAGGCTCAATTTGTTATGGAAGCAACGAAGTATGTATTTCAAATAAGAATTTCGTACATTAGTTTGCACATCCATAATAATTATTTATTATTGAAATATTTTTCATAATCATATTCAGAGTTTGGGTATTTATCAAAGAATAGACACAATTAGTTCACGAAGTCAACTAAGATTGTCTTTCCGATGAACTTTTCTATGTTGTTTTGTAAATTTACAAGAATTATCAATTATTTTAACAACTTTTAAGAAAAAATAAGAATTTGGCTATTTTCAATCGAATAGGGTGAATTTTTTACAGAATTAACTAAGAATATCTTTTCGATGACTTCATTAGGCTCTTCAAATTTCACAAATTTATTAATTATTTAGAATATTTTCATAAGCAAATTAAGAGTTTGGCAATTTGTCGAAGAAACCCTCCCGTAAAACAATCATGCTCGACATTAGTGAAAACCGAGGTTAAAACGCAGCGAATACACAACTCGGTTGTATACGTCGCAGATGGTCATCCATCCGAGTGCTATGCGCACTCGAAATGGCTTGACATCTAGACTCTTCTCGAGACGAGATCATTTACTGTGTATTTCTATGAAAATTTTACGCGCCGACATTTTATAGGTTTTTTTTTTTTTCAAAACTTGCATGAAAATGTTTATAGTTGCACAAGTATTTATTCTGCATCGTGAGAGGGTATGCATGCGAAGACATGTACAAATCAAAATTATTGAAGTAAAAATTAATTTCATGGTATTTTATTGAACTTCACTCCCAAATATAATAATTAAATGCAAAAAAATTGGTCGCGCGCGTATGAAGCTCTAGTTATATATAAATACTTGACCACCCATCTCACGGTTGTGAAACGTGGCCAAAAGTGTGATTTACCGCGGTTCTACTGGGGGCTGTTGACATTTTTTAGATGGGAGTTGCTCTCAGTGGGACCCTGCGGTAGTTGTTTAACCCTTTTTTTAAATTATATATATATATATATATATATATATATATATATATATACTCATCAGGATGTTAAGATATAAATACATACATATTTAGGTGTTTTAAACTTAAAATGCACCTGTTACCGATGCTAGACAGAAAAAAATTATTTAGGTCTACCAATATTTATTTTTTTCATAAAGATGAATTTCACATACCGAATGTGTGGAAAAATAATGCCTTAAAAATTATTACTTTTGGATAATAATGCATACAAATTAGCCAAATTTAATGCTCAACTATTTAAAAAAAACCGCGGGTTATGCTAGCTTAACGTTAAGCTGACGTAACCGCATGATCGAATCGAGTTGAAAACTATTTCATATTTGAGAGCTCATTTAGTGCTAATTTAATGCCCAATTGCCAAATTTAATGCTCCACTATTTTAAAAAAAAACGTGGGTTAAGCTGACGTAACCACATGGTGGAATCGAGTTCAAACCTATTTCATAATTAAAAGCTCATTCAGTGCTAATTTAATGCCCAATTGCCAAATTTGATGCTCCACTATTTTGAATAAAAAACCCGTGGGTTATGCTACCTTAATGTTAAGCTGAAGAAACCACACGTGAAAGTAATATTGAATTAAGTTCTGACCTATGACATAATTATTAAGGGCTCATGCAAGGCTTTCCAGAACAACCAAAGTAAATTTTTCAACATCAACCAGTATCCCTCGGAAACGGCTCTTTAAACAAATTATGCACAAATCGTAAAACTAACCATACGATAATTAAGGGCTAAACGGAAATCTTTCTTTTTAAAGAATTTTTCTTCAAACAATTTGTTAAAAAACTAACCATAGACAATTTTTCTGTTTTATCTAATTTTATATAGTAACATTTTTATATGAATAGATACGAAAATTGCCTATATTCTAAAACTACAAAAAGAACTCTTTATTTTATGGAACAAATTGAATTTATTACATTTATACTTTTACCGAGCACTCCCCCTCCTCGCCTCTCAATTTAGATTAAATAATATTAAAAGAATTCTATCTGCTGCACAGACCAGACAATCGCCAAATGAATAGTGCTGTGTTTTGGGAAAGTAAGTGTAAAATTCTGGTCCTGGTATCGTTCTGAACAAACTACTTTAACCATAAAAGTTGATGGCAAACTAATTAAAACAGATTTTTCCGGTTGATATATTATAACATTATATTGCTACATAGTCAAGCATGCCTTTTTAGATTCTTATGATAATGGGTGGTGCTTCATAAATAATAATTGGATAAAAATAGCTTTTTATTTCGCTCACATAATGGGGTTTCCACATGTACTTTTAGTTATGGACGTTCATATGAACGAAATTAAACGAATTATTTTTCGATTTTTTTTTCGCTTACAAGCTTACATCAATTAGAAGGGCAAAAAATAATGGTATAATAATGGTAATAATGGTATGCACACATAAAACGTTAAAAATGACAAGTTTGATTGTCGATATTTGAAAACTTGTATAAAAACGTCAAAAATCCTGTTTTTTTATCTCGCGAATTATAAGACCAGATGAGAATGTTCGACAAGACCCCTAAAAACCATCCTTATGGCATGCAAACCTAAAATGTTAAAAATGACAAGTTTGATTATCGATATTTGAAAATATAAAAACGTCAAAAATCTTCTTTTTTTATCCCACGAATTATAGACCAGATGAGAATGTTCGGCAGGACCCCTAAAAACCACCCACAAGGTATGCACACTAGGGTGGTCCAAATTTTTTTTTCTTCGAATTTTCATGGGGACACCCCCCAAATTTGTTCGAATCCACCCAAAAATAAATCAATTTTTTTTGTTTTTGAAAAAAAATGATATTTAGGGGTGCCACAAGCCCCATGAAGATTAACATGTATTTCCCATAAGAAAAAAAGACGTCTTTGTAAAGCTTATTCAGAATCCTCAATATTATCTCAATCGAGTTGAACCTCAACATTTCTCTTCACAATTAGCCATAGAATACGAATAAAATATCAGTTTTCTAATATCACCCCCATAAGTCTGTTTTATAGGGTCCCAAAGAAACCCCATAAGTGAAAAAATGAGTTTTGCGAGTTTTTGGCGCTAATTATCATTTTTTTGCGGTTTTCTTAATGCGAATGGTTTCTAATGCATAAAATATTACTTTACACTGAAAATTAGATATTTTAATGCATTTTTTAAACAATTTATTATTGTTTTTAGCAATTTTCTCATAGAATGGAGTTAGAAAGACGCGGTTTTTTCACAAATTTTCCATTTGTTGTCCAATTTTAAATTAGAGGGAAGGAATAGTTCATCAATGTTCACAATAGTGATGGTTTAAACAATTTATTATAATTATTAATAATATTATATTTGAATAATGCTAGAAAGATGCGGTTTTTTGTTGTTGAAATTTCCGGCTTTTTGTCCAATCTTCATTTGGAGTGAAGTAATAATAAATTCAAGTATACAAAATAATTGTTTAAACAATTTATTATAATTGTTAATAATATTAGATTTGAATAATGCTAGAAAGATGCGTTTTTTTAAATTTCTGGCTTTTTGTTTAATTTTCATTTGGAGTGAAGTAAAATGAATTCAAGTTAACAAAATCATTGTTTAAACAATTTATTATCATTGTTGATATTATTCTCTCTGCTTAATTGGTAGGATGTTGCGGTTTTTTCTGAAATTTTCAACTGTTTGTATTTTTTTTATTAGGCGTGACTTGATAATTAATTAGATTTAGCAAGAATAATTGTTTAAACAAATTATTATTGTTTATGACTATCTTCATCTATATCAATTGGGCCTGATAGTGCGTTTTTTCGGCAATTTTTACCTTTCTGTCCTTTTTTCACTTAGTGAGGTAATAATTAATTAAAGTTAACAAAAAAGTTGTTTGAACAATTTAATATTGTTTATTATTATCTTTTTTTATATAGGTGCTAGAAAGTAGCGGTTTTTTCTAAAATCTTTCACTTTGCATCACCTTTTTATTTATGCACAAATGATAAGTCTACCACAACAAAAATGATTTTTCGAATGGTATTGTTGTTTTAACCCTCTGTTAGACGCAACCCTAAAACTTCCTAGTTTTTACGCAATCGGCCTGACAGGCCACCTGTATGTATTCGAGAAGCGCATCAGAAATAATTGTTATAGAAAGTTCTCTTAAGGTTTTTGGGGTCGCTAATTACGATTCTGTTGTTGAAATTGCAACATTCGAAATGGTGGATCCAATATGGCGACTGTTGAAAGGCAGAATCGCAGAATTAGCGATTTTTTTCAGCTCGTCTGAAACTTGATGTACGGGGTGTTTGGGATCGCTCAATACGATTTTGACGTTAGAATTTAAAAAATTCAAATGTTGGATCTAATGTGGTGACTATTGGAAGGTAGACTCACCGAATTCGCGTTTTTTTTGTAATTGCACCTCTTGTTATGAATTGCTTCGGAATAAATAACACTTTATTAGTAACTCAAGGAAGCTTCGTATACTGATTTTCGTTGGAATGCGATAAGGTTTCGAAAATTTGCTACCCAATTTAATACAGGATAGTGACTGAATTTATAATTACTCACTCAAGTATGTAAAATGTTTTGAATTTTCGAGGAGCAATGGGGGGCAAATTTTGCACATTATTTTTTTAAACAAATTGCCGACCCGGCCACGTTTTGCAAAATTTTATTGTATTTTCAACATATAAAAAAACAACAATACAATTTTTTTTAAGACCGTCGAAATTTTTGTTAATTGATTCGATTTTTATGTCTAACTCCACTGGTCTGAATAATTCGTGGCATCAAAGAGCAGATTTTTGACGTCTTTATATTTTCAAATATCGACAATCAAACTTGTATTAGGCAGGTCGGAATATTGGATGATGTTTGAGGGTAGATATCCCCTTAAAAAATTTTCATTCGACAATTCTTCCCGACAGAATATTATTTTTTTGCCCTTCAAATTGATTCAAACGAAAAAAATTCGAAAAATAATTAGTTTAATTTCGTTCATATGAACGTTCGTAATTTCAAATACATGTGGAAACGCCATTATGTTAGCGAATTAAAAAGCTATTTTTGTCCAATTATTATTTATGAAGCACCATCCACTATCATAAGAATCTAAAAAGGCATGCTTGACTATATAGCTATATAATGTTATGATATATCAACCGGAAAAATCTGTTTTAATTAGTTTGCCATCAACTTTTATGGTTAAAGTAGTTTGTTCAGAACGCTACCAGGACCAGAATTTTACACTTACTTTCCCAAAACACAGCACTATTCATTTAGCGATAGTCTGGTCTGTGCAGCAGGTAGGATTCTTTTAATATTATTTAATCTAAATTGAGATGCTAGGAGGGGGAGTGCTCGGTAAAAGTATAAATGTAACAAATTCAATTTTTTCCATAAAATAAAGTCCTTTTTATAGTCTTAGAATACAGGCAATTTTCGTATCTATTCATATAAGAATGTTACTATATAAAATTAGATAAAACAGAAAAATTGTCTACGGTTGGTTTTCTAACAAATTGTTTGAAGAAAAATTCTTTAAAAAAAAAAAGATTTCCGTTTAGCCCTTAATCATCGTATGGTTAGTTTCACGATTTTTGCATAATTTTTCAAAAAGCCGTTTTCGAGGGTTACTGGTTGATTTCGAAAAATTGTCTTTGGTTGTTCTGAAAAGCCTTACATGAGCTCTTAATCATGACATAGGTTTTAACTCGATTCGACCATGTGGTTACGTCAGCTTAAGGCAGGGTTCTACTTTCTCCGCGCGAAAAAATGCGAATTTTTTGTAATTTTTTTTTTAAACATGAAGAAAGATATTGATGTAAGGTTTGTTGTGCCTAATAAATATACTCATAAATTACATTAAAAAATGTTCTTCAGTTTATTTTATGCGCTCTATATATATTTAAATGGCACTTGCCTCAAAACCACGTTTTTACCGCTTGCTGAAAAAATCTCCGAAACTATATTTATACCACATATTCTATACAAATACATCAACCGGTGGTAGCAGATTTTTTCATTTACATGCAAAGGAAACAAAATGGCGGCAAACTGCGGTTGATGTATATGCATAGAATATGTGGTATAAATTACAGACCAATCGATTTGGTAGTTTCGGAGATTTTTTCAGCAAGCGCTAAAAACGTGGTTTTGAGGCAAGTCCCATTTGAATATTTATAGAGCGCATAAAATAAACTAAAGAACATTTTTTAATGTAACTTAAGAGTATATTCATTAGGCACAACAAACCCTACATCAATATCTTTCTTCATTAAAAAAAAAAATTACAAAAAAAATCGCATTTTTTCGCGTGGAGAAAGTAAAAACCCTGCCTTAAAGTTAAGATAGCGTAACCCACGGCTTTTTTAAAATAGTGGAGCCTTTAATTTGGCAATTGGGCATTAAATTAGCACTAAATAAGCTCTTAATTATTAAATAGGTTTTAACTCAATTCGAACACGTGGTTACGTCAGCTTAACGTTAAGCTAGCGTAACCCACGGTTTTTTTCAACTAGCGGAGCATTAAATTTGGCAATTGGGCATTAAATTAGCACTACATGAGCTCTTAATTATAAATTAGGTTTTAACTCGATTCGACCATGTGTTTACGTGCGCTTAACGTTACGATAGCGTAACCCACGGTTTTTTTTTTTGAAATAGTGGAGCCTTTACTTTGGCAATTGGGCATTAAATTAGCACTAAATGAGCTCTTAATTATGAAATAGGTTTCAACTCGATTCGACCATGTGGTTACGTCAACTTAACGTTAAGCTAGCGTAACCCACGGTTTTTTTTTAAATAGTGGAACATTAAATTTGGCAATTGGACATTAAATTAGCACTAAATGAGCTCTTAATTATGAAATAGGTTTTAACTAGATTCGACCATGTGTTTACGTCAGCTTAACGTTAAGATAGCGTAACACACGGTTTTTTGTTTAAATATTGGAGCATTAAATTTGGCAATTGGGCATTAAATTAGCACTTAATGAGCTCTTAATTATGAAAGAGGTTTTAACTCGATTCGACCATGTGGTTGCGTCAGCTTAACGTTAAGCTAGCATAACCCACGGTTTTTTTTTTTGAATAGTGGTGCCTTTAATTTGGCAATTGGGCATTAAATTAGCACTACATAAGCTCTTAATTATTAAATAGGTTTCAACTCGATTCGAACACGTGGTTGCGTCAGCTTAACGTTAAGCTAGCGTAACCCACGGTTTTTTTTAAACTAACGAAGCATTAAATTTGGCAATTGGGCATTAAATTAGCAATACATGAGCTCTTAATTATAAATTAGGTTTTAACTCGATTCGACCACGTGTTTACGTGCGCTTAACGTTACGATAGCGTAACCCACCTTTTTTTGAATAATGGATCATTAAATTTGGCAATTGTGCATTAAATTAGCACTTAATGAGCTCTTAATTATAAAAGAGGTTTTAACTCGATTCGAACATGTGGTTACGTCAGCTTAACGTTAAGCTAGCGTAACCCACGGTTTTTTTTTGAAATAGTGGAGCCTTTACTTTGGCAATTGGGCATTAAATTAGCACTAAATGAGCTCTTAATTATGAAGTAGGTTTTAACTCGATTCGACCATGTGGTTACGTCAGCTTAACGTTAA
>CAKNXH010054566.1:8470-33790 GCA_932178445.1 Andricus quercusramuli
TTTGGGCCAAGGTTTGACCGACCGTCGGGTGCATCATGGTGAATTGTGGCTAACCGACTGCTGTATACAGAGTTGGACCGACCGCATTCTTTCGGTCGTACCGACCAATCTGCCATAGTTTATCCGATCGTCGGCCCAACGTTGAGCTAGAAATGGGCCGACAGACGGCTTTTCGTCCACCGCCGACGTCGGTCGCCAACGTCGGTCAGACCATGGCAGCTTGAAAACACGTTAGTCGGCCCAACTCTAATTACCGTAGATCGGTTACCAAAGCAGGGCCAACTTCGGGCCGATGGTCAATCTCTGGCAGCCGACCGAATTTCGCACCTGGGTTAGCAATTGATGTTTTCCGGCAGTTTTTTACTATTTGCAACTCTACACATGCACATACCATTTCGAGCGTGAAGCGTAAGAACCAACAGTCAGATTTTTCAGAAATTTTTAATTAATTTCAGCAGAAGAAGGAAGTCCTTAGAACAATAAATGACCAAATTAGGCATTTGTTTATTTATTTCGCGTATAAAATTAACAATTACTTTGTATTATCCAAAAATAGGAACCGGGCCTTGTTTTTATGTACATCATAAAATAAAAAATTCTAAAAACGTTGTTACCTGCTGGATGTTATTTGTAAGAAGTGTCTCCAATGACTTTTTGAAGTTTTGCACGAATATAAATGATGTCAAGAAAATGGGAGGGTTTATAAAAAAAAAAAAAGAAAATGTACACTTCGTTGTTTCATAAAAAATGACCATTATTTTGATAAAAAATCTGCTCCTACAAACCTTTTCGAAATTTAGTGAACTTTCTCTTTTTTCAATTCACTGAAATCGGATCCAAATTGTATAAGCTCTAGACTAATTTGTTCTGAAGAACCTTTATTATCAATTTTCCTGCTGTAACAAAATACATTCATGACTTTTTTTCATCTAAAATGTTTGCGTGGACGTTCTAATACGATAATAAGATCCTAAGCTCTCTCATACCTGTGGGTGTGTTATAAATTAACAACAATGTGAACATAGAAACGATTTGGTAACACGTTTTCATGGATTATTACTGCTGGCTAAGCGATATGATAACAAATTCATAAGACTTGATTTGTAGAGCATACATCCCTTTAAAATTATTTCTACTGAAATACTGCGCAAATTATATTTCACGATAAATTAATGTGTTAATTAAGGGTAGGGTGTTTCCGGAGATGCATATCGCTTTGATAAATCACCATTGTTATAAAAAAATGTTTATATTGTCTTTTTTGGCCTTTGGCCTTGCGAATTTATAGGTTGTGTGGTATAAATAAACAGAGTCTTTATTTAATTGAAATGTCAATGCATTTCGCCAGCAATATCGCGGCCTCATCAGGACTATAATAAGTTTGGACAAAAAATGACAGATATTTTTTGACATTATTAACCCTATCAAAGTATATATTAAAAGGAAGGATCACGAGTGTAACTTACCACAATGATATTTGAAAAGTTTTACTTTAGTTGTTTTTGCAAATAGTTGAATTTTGTAAACCCATGGATAGATCAGTCGTCTAAAGCTTAGATATTTTAAACAAAAAAGTATTTTTCCATGATTTCAATGATTTTTTCGTTATTTTCCGCGTCAGCTAAAGGGTTTTCTAAATTTTCTAAATGTTGAAGTCTTTTTTTAATATGATTTATGATAAAGTGATGTGGATAGTTATTATTAATCAAGATTTTATAGATGGTGCTAGTATGTTTAGCATGAAAACGAGGTTCTGAAAGTTTTATTGCTCTAATACAAAGAGAGGAAATAATTCCTTTCTTGTGGAAAGGTTGTATACGTAACGAAAAAAAAATAAGACTTTGAAAGTTGGATTTCCAATAATTTTTGCTTGCATATCCTGCATGACCAATTCAGCCAACATTTTGGATATAGGTGATCTCATATGTGTTCCAAATTTTGGTTCATAGGTTTTATAATTATATTGAAAATAGGCATTACTAATGCAGAATTTGATATCCTCATCAAATTGGTGAAAGTTTAATTTTGTGTGATTTTAATTTTGTTCCAGTTTTTATCAATTAGTTTATAAACTACATGAGGATCAATATTTGAAAACTTCGAAACTATATCAAGTGATACTACAGTGTGGTCATTCGGTATATCAAGATGTCTAATTTTTTCTATACGTTTCCAACTGTCTTTTAGAATGTATTGTGATGTGCTATACATTTCATAAAGAATTGTTCTTAAATATTGTCATAAACTGTAAAGTGGTGAACCTATAAAAGAAGTAACAGATCTGATCAGTAGATTCTCTCTGTGTTATTTAATTAGACCATAGAATAAAGCTGAGAAACCATTACTACATCTTAGAAAACTGTTAAGCTTCTTATCTATTGTTGAGCTGTCCCACCATTCTTCAAACATGGTGTTGAGTTCCTGTTGAATTTGTTTAGTAGGATTTTTAATAACCTCGTAGGTTTTTTGATCATTTAGGATATGTAGCATTTTTTATTGTATTCCTCTTTTTCGATAATAACTTTATATGGCCAACGGCCATACCACGCTGAAAAAACCAGTTCTCGTTAGATCACTGAAGTTAAGCAGTGTTGGGCGCGGTTAGTACTTAGATGAGTGACCATTCGGGAATAATACTACTGCGTGTTGTTGGCGTCGTGGGTGTGGTGAGCCCACACTTGTATTTCTTTACTACAAGAAACTATCCACCGAGAAACACTACCCGAATCGGGTCGCGCCTACCCCGAAAGGAAAATGGCTTAATGGTATACATACATACTGTGGAATTACCTTTATCAGAACGAGATATATGAAGATTTGGATTGTTTTTTATAAAAAGTTTAGTTTCTTCATATTTCTGTTTAAGAATTTTCTGATTAGGATCCCAAATAATTTTGGAAATGAGAAATTTTTTTAAATTGAAAGCCACCTTATGCCTGAAACAATTAAGATCTTTATAAAAAATTTTTAAACACCTTTTCTCAATACCCAAAATGAAATCATTAATAGGAAGAGTTTTTTTAGTGTAAGGCAGAGAGAAGTTTCCGGCTAAGGATAGAATCTCGGTTACATTTTTCGGAATATTTTTATTTGCTAAGTTTTTCACAAAGTTCTCAGTATGAATAACTGGTAACGACGGTTGATTCTCTTCA
Source organism: Andricus quercusramuli (assembly GCA_932178445.1). Taxonomy (NCBI): domain Eukaryota; kingdom Metazoa; phylum Arthropoda; class Insecta; order Hymenoptera; family Cynipidae; genus Andricus; species Andricus quercusramuli. The sequence continues at coordinate 11,623 of CAKNXH010054566.1, forward strand.
AGCAATTCAAGTTTCCTTATAGATACTCTTATAAGCTTACCTCTATAAGCTTTAACTTTAGGTAGGTTATAATCTCTTAGATTGATTAGAAGTTGACAATACGCAGTTTGGATAATTTTATTCTCTGAAATTCTAATATCTTAGACGGTGTCTTTGATAAAATGATAGATATCAAAAATTTCTAACTGAAAAATTTTAAATCTGAAATACATTAATATGTTTTCAAATTTGGAAAACGAATTTTTTGAGTGAAAGAAAATGTGAGTTTCGCTTTGATTGATAATCTTATTAGGAAATAAATTTCTGTTTTTACAGTGTTGTAAAAATCTACGTTGATTTCTTATTTTTTCTAATAAATATATGGATTTTAACCGTTTCTTTACAAACGATGTCACTTGTGGAGTGTTACCTGTTCTTAACCTTTTAAAGAAGGATGACGGTGTGTAGTTAGGGTCCTCCATACTTATTAGATTTTTGGTCAGTGTTGTAATTCATGTAGTTGTATTTTAAACCTCATAACATTTTTATGTTGTAGTTTCTGACCTTTGATCTTGCGAATTTAAAGGTTGTAGTATAAATAGAGTCTTTATTTAGTTAAAATGTCAATGCATTTTGCCAGCGATATCGTGGCCTCATCAGGAATATAGTAAGTTTGTACAAAAAGTCACAGATATTTTTTGACATTCTTAACCCTATCAAAGTGTACATAAAAAGGAAGGGTTACAAATGTAACTTACCATAATGACATTCGAAAAATTTCATTTTAGTTGTTTTTGAAAATAGTTGAATTTTGTAAACCCATGGATAGATTAATCGTCGAAATCTTAGATATTTTAAACGAACAAGTATTTTCCCATGATTGAAGTTCCATAATTTGATAGTTGAATTTTGTATACACATGGATAGATCGGTCGTCGAAAGCTTAGATATTTTAAACCTATACAATGATAAAATAGAAGTGAAGTTTATCTTAGATCTAAATGGTATTTAAATAAATAGAAATACAAGTGAGAATACTATTATTAAGCGACATTTTTTAAAGTGACATAATTGAAATTTGTCTATAATTATTAAAGGTTGTTGAGATATTTGAAATTTTTTTGGAGAACCACGTTTGTGGTCTGCTCCAAACAGATTTAGGTTAGCAACTGAAGTAATTGAAAAGTTTCATAATTTACTTAAATTTCTAGAAAGTTTCAATAATTTTCGTAGTATATTACATTTAGATTTTCAGTGTCGGATCTCAGATTAACAGTACCTTTACTTTTTACAATATTAATCATTTCTAAAATATTTCTATTATGATACTTGTTTTCTAAACCTAAAATTTTTACATTTTCGGAGTTGTAATCAAATTCTTGATTAAAGTTAGTCGCATGTCTGCATAAAGCTGTGCTAGTTTTTTATATATTTTCCAGTAGTTCGATGTTCCGAGATTCTAATCTTAAGAGCACGTTTAGTCTGTCCAATATAAGTCATCTGACAATCCTTAAAATTGATATCATAAATGAGATTAGTTTTTTCTAATTTAGGTATTGTGTCTTTGATAGATGGTAAAAGGGTATGAGACAATTTATTTTTAATTGTAAAGATAAGAAATATGTTTAATTTTTTACATATTCTTATCATTGGTAGATAAAGACCTTTTTGATTAGGCAGCGTGATCAATTCAGAGTAGTCAATGACTTTTTCGTTATTTTCCGTGTTAGCTAAAGGTTTTTCTACATTTTCTAAATGTTAGTGTTTTTTTAATATGATTTATGATGAAATGATGTGGATAGTTATTATTGATCAAGATTTAATAGCTGTTGCTAGTATTTTTAGCATGAAAACGAGGTCCTGAAAGTTTTATTGCTGTATCACAAAGAGAGAAAATAATTCCTTTCTTGTGATTAATATGATGATGTGAAAGATAATTTAAAGTTCTTCCAGAAAACACTGCTTTTTATACCAATTTGTTTCAATGTAACCTTTTTTAAAGATAATTTTTAGATCTAAAAAGTTAATTTTTTTATTCACCGGTTTGTTATGCATTGGACTTTGACCTACATCATTGCCCCACATTCAGTTTGCCTCTCGTTTTATGGTAAGCCGACATACTTTCACTAGCGTTAATAAAAAAATACCGATTTGTCTCAAAAACAATTCGGTTACTTTTTAAAAACATTTACTTGCTTAGATAGATAAACGTTTATTTTTCAGCCTGCTGGCCTTAAAAAATGGACTTGCTTACACTTCCATTTTTACAGAATTTTCTTAAAACTAACCCTTAAAGACTAACATCCATCCATTCCTTATCTCTAAGTCGCACGCTTTTATCGCCTTGCCTTCCTCGCTTCGCCTCGCCTCGCACGCATGTCCCTACTTTTTCGCATTGCCTCGCTTGCCAACCTCTGTTTTCGCTCTAATACCTACTGCTTATCTACTATGTACAATATTTACATGTTACTTATATCTACTTTCTCTCCTATTTACAATCTTTCCGTGTCCATTCCTCTTCCTCCTTCCTTATCTTCATCTCAATCTTACCCAACACTCCCTTCACCCATGCTACTGCCTTTTTTGCCCCCTTTTCATGCAAAAATACCTCCATGCTTATCTCACTTCTTTCTACCTCCACGCACTCCTCCAACCAGTGCTCCACTCTTGCATCCCCCTTTCCACACAGTTCACACATCCTCTTCTCCCGTGAGAGCCAGAACCTATTGAAACCCTCCATGGACCCACACCCCATCCTCGCTATAAGCTCCTGACTTCCTTTCTCTCCTTTCTCACACAAATATTGCGCTCTTGTCCTTGGCATAATCCACACATAGTTCCCGTTAAACCTTGACTCTCTTATTCTCTCTTCCCCATCTGTCTTCTCTCTCTCCATGCCATTTTGCTTAAGCAAGTCATAAACCTTTCTTCCTTCCTCGTGCATCCTTCTCACTTCATCCATCTGCAGTCCATTCATTCTAAAATACCTTTCCCTCTCAGCCTCCATCTTCCCACTCCCTCTCCTGTTCTCCTTTTCCCACCAACACTCCCTAACCAGCCTACTTCCCCCCTCTTCCAAAAATTTCTCCTCATATTTACACGCCCTGATCCCTGCTAGAATACCCACACTCGTTCTCCCCGTCTCCCTTCTGACAATATACTTAGGCGTGTCCCTTGCCAACCCCAGGGTCCACTTTACATACCTCTCCTACGTTCTATTTACGTCTGCACTTTCCTTCCACCCCCACACCTCCACTCCGTACAATAGCACACTCATCACCAGCGAATGAAACAGCTCCATTCTCCGTCCAAAATCATCTGCGAATAGCTTCTTTCCCAACCCCCACACCTGCCTCATCACCACATTTGCTCTCCTCACTTTCTTTTTTATGTGACCATCCACTCACCCATTCTTCCGAAACACGAAGCCCGAGTACACAAACTCTTTCACCTCCTGCACCTCCTTTCCCTTCCACTTCCACTCTCCTCCCTTTTCCCTTCCCCCTCCTTTTCTCAAAACCATAACCTTGGACTTTTCCGCATTCAACTCTAATCCCTTTTTATCCAGGTATCTTCTCAACCTCTTCATCATCTCCTTGAAGGCCTCCTCGCTATTTGCCAGCAAGACTATGTCATCTGCATACGCTAGTGACCAAATTCTAACCCCTCCTATCCTGACTCCTCCTACCACCCCAGCCTCCAGCTTACTTTCCATCTCCGCAATTAAAATCGCAAACAGCGTTGGGCTCAGAGGACACCCCTGCCTTAACCCCCTATCCATCCAGAATCCCTCCGAAATCCCCTCCCCTCCTCTTACCTTGTCTTTGGTCTCTTCATATATCTCCCTTACCCTCTCCATTAGGCCTTTTTCTACTCCCCTATCCTCCATCGCCTGCCACAACCTCCCCCTATTCACCGACGGAAACGCGCCTTTGAGATCCACAAAAAACGCGTACACTCTCTTCCCCTTCTTCGCTAATTCTCTATCTACCACGTGCTGCAGAACGTAGATATTGTCGATAGTACTCCTACCCGCCCTTAATCCCGCCTGCGTCTCCGGCAATATTTCTTTCCCCTCGACATCCTTCCGCAGTCTCTCTGCCACCACCATCGCGTATACTTTATACGCCGTATTCATTAGCGTGATCCCTCTATAATTTTCCTGCCTATCTCTGTCTCCTTTCTTATACAGTTGCACTATTAACCCTTCTCTCCACCCTCCTGGGAATCCCTCGCCCCTCCATACGTTCTTAACTACCTCCTTCAGCCTCTCCCTAACCTCTTGTGTACTAAACAGCCATGCTTCGTTCTCCAACCCATCTAACCCTGCTGCTTTTGACCTTTTCAACTTCCTTATCTGCTTCTCTATCTCTTCGTCATTCAACTCCTCCATCTCTGCCTCCCCCGTTCTTCTACTTCCCCCGTCCGTCTTCCTTGAATCTGAGCCCTGGAATGATTCTTTAAAAAATTCCCTGCATTCCTCACTTCCTATCTTCTCGCTGCCCCCCACCCTCCGCTTCCTAAACCTATTTATTATCTTCCAGACGTCCCCCTCTGTCTTAACATTTGCTAACTCCTCTTCCAGCTCTTTCTCCTTTTCCTGTTCTTTCTTCTTACACATTACTCTAAACCCCTTCCTCATTTCTACGTACTCCTCCCTCCTCGCATTACCCTCTTTCCACTTCTTGTACTTCCTCTTCACCTTCCTTTTCATCTTTTTACATTCCCTATCCTACCACGGCTTCACCGTTACTTTCTTTTTCTTTCTAAATACCTTCTTTTGCACACACCCTTTCACTTTCTCTTTCAGATCCTCCCATATCTCTTCCACCGACTCCCCTCCAAAGCGTACCTTTCCTAGCTCCTCTTGATACTTCTCCACCGCATCATCTTCCAGGTCAACCTCTCCTCTATCGAGACTTCTTCCCCGCCTTGTCTTCCGCCACCCTCACCTCTTATCCATAGACTCAATGGCTGATGGTCAGATTCTACCCTCCCCTTTACTGCGAATTTTTCCGTCTCCTCCCATCCTTGCATATTCATAACCACATAATCTATCACCGATACCCCCACCTTACTTACGTATGTGTATTCTCCTTCTTCGTCCCCCGTTGCCATACCATTCGCCACCACCCAGCCTCTATCCCCCATCCAGTCCCTTAGAATCTCCCCCTCCTTACTTATTATCATATCCGTCGATTTCCTTTCGAAGCTCTCCCCTTCCATGTAAACTCCCCCTTTGCTCCCCATCCTTGCATTAAATTCCCACCCACTATCACCATACTCTCTTCTCTTTCGCCCAGCAGGTCTTCCACCCTTTCTTTAATTCTTTCCATCCCCTCCTTATTTTACACTGTAACAAACTTACAGGTTATGCCTCCTATTTTTATGTCCCTCATTTGCACTCCCTCCCCCTCTTCCTCTCCATGAACTTTTTCCTCTAATCCATCTCTAACCCCGGTTATAATTCCCCCACTGGCCCTTCCTTTCTTCTTCACTCTGACCGCCTCCTGGAGTCTCCACCTATACCTCCTTGGCAGCTTTAGCTCTATCCTATCCCATTCCTTTTTTTCTACCCATGTCTCCACCAGTCCCACAACGTCGAATTCCTGGATATAACGCCAGAACTCCTCGTCCTTCTTCTTTACCCCTGCTACATTCCTATACAGCACCTTCACTACTCCTCTACCCTGCCTTACCCCCACGCCCCTACTGCCTACGAAACAAATTCCCCTGCACTTCCTTCGACACATCTTTCTCCTCATCCCACACCCACATTTTCTCGTCTATTTTTATTTTCCGATATCCTACCTTCGCCGATCTCCCTTCACTTTTCTCCCTTCTAGCCCTGTCGTTTAGCATTCTCTGCACATCCCTTTCCTTTCTCGTTAAATCGTGATCGATGAAAACTGCCTTATCCTTTAGCCTATTTTTATTTCGCATTACCCCCAACTTTTCTTCCCAGCTCTCCATCTCCACAACCGCCACTTCCTTGTCCTTTCTCTCCTCCAACTTAACTTTCCCTACCCTGCCTTTAACCTACCCTATGCTCTGTAGCAGCGCTTCCACACCCTCTCTTTCTTCCCCGCTCTTTAGCTTCAACTCTTTTACCAAAATATTATTCCTCCTGTCTGCCCTCTCTTCCTTCTCACTCCTACGCTCTCCCACTTTCTCTTTTATCATCTTTCCTACCCTCTCCCAAATACCTTTAATCTCGCTCCCCCTACCTCCGCCTCCTACTTCCATTTGCGTCCTGCCCTCCATCTTCTCAAGCCTTTTTTCCGTCCTTTCCTTCCACACCCTATTTTCCTCTTCCATCTGCTTCACTTTAGCATCTTTTTCTTTCCTTTCCCTCTCTTACCCCTCTACTCTCTTCCTCATCTCTTTCATCTCCTTTTCCCATTTCTCATATCTAATTCTTAATTCCTCCCTCAACCCCCTGATCACGCCTATCAGCATACCGAGCGCCTCCTTCTCCACATTTCCCTCCATTTTGCGGGGGGTGTCCTACTAGTTCTCCTGCTTTTTTTAAACGGGCTCTCTACCACGCTTTTGTCCGGGCTCTCTTGGCTGTCTCTTTTCCTCTTCAAGAGATCCTCCCCGTCACTTGCGCTCGAAGTTGTCTCCCTCACCTTCTCTCTTCCTTCGTTCTCACCGTCCCGCTCTCTCCCAGCCACGGGCTGTTGGCCGTCGTGGCACTTGGAAAATTTTCTTCCCGTCAACTTCACTACCCGTACACTCACTACCCACCTTCCGCTCTGCCGCCGGTAACTGGGACCACTCCATGCAGTACCCTTCTCAACCGCCAGATGTCTCTGCAGAATGCTGCCTCTATTGCCGCCAAATTTTCTCTATATTTCCCTTCTTTCCTTTTTTTTCAATTCCTCACAGCCCTTGCAGACACCCCTTTCTCTCACTTAACAACCCTACAAATTTTCGAGCACCACACTTGACCCTCGAAGGCCCAGTACTCCTTCCACAAATTCCCCCGATTCCTTGCTAACCTAACCTCACTTTGCCAATTTACTTAAATCCCACCTCACCCTTACGCTCAAGATTACTTTTTCTCTCCCCAATTCTAAGATTAACAGTACCTTTACTTTTTACAATATTAATCATTTCTAAAATATTTCTATTATGATACGTGTTTTCTGAACCTAAAATTTTTACATTTTCGGAGTTGTAATCAAATTCGTGATTAATGTTAGCAGCATGTCTGCATAAAGCTGTGCTAGTTTTTTAAAAATATTTTTTAGTAGTTCGATGTTCCGAGATTCTAATCTTAAGAGCACGTTTAGTCTGTCCAATATAAGTCGTCTGACAATCCTTAAAATTGATTTTATAAATAAGATTAGTTTTTTCTAATTTAGGTATTGTGTCTTTGATAGATGGTAGAAGGGTATGAGACAATTTATTTTTAATTATAAAGATAAGAAATATGTTTAATTTTTTACATATTCTTATCATTGGTAGATAAAGGCCTTTTTGATTAGGCAGCGTGATCAATTCAGAGTAGTCAATGACTTTTTCGTTATTTTCCGTGTTAGCTGATAGTTATTATTAATCCAGATTTATTAGCTGATGCTAGCATTTTTAGCATGAAAACGAGGTTCTGAAAGTTTTATTGCTGTATCACAAAGAGAGAAAATAATTCCTTTCTTGTGATTAATAGGATGATGTGAAAGATAATTTAAAGTTCTTCCAGAATACACTGCTTTTTGATACCAATTTGTTTCAATCTAACCTTTTTCAAAGATAATTTTTAGATTTAAAAAGATAATTTTCTTATTCACTGGTTTGCTACGCATTGGACTTTGACCTACATCATTGTCCCACATTCAGTTTGCCTCTCGTTTTTTGGTAAGCCGACATACTTTCACTAGCGTATAAGTAGGCCCAGGCGTGTGGCCCTTCGTCAGTTCTAATCTAACTCTATGACTATAAACTTGTATTTGATCCTAAGTTAATAAAGAAATCCCGATCTGTCTCAAAAACAATTCGGTTACTTTTTAAAAACGTTTACTTGCTTGTTTCGGCATAACATTGGCGATCCTGCCAGTATAGTGCTTCGACGATTTATTTCAAAAGAAGACAATCTCGAGACGAACCTGGAAGGAGTTTTACGAAAATCCAAAAAAGAAGAAACGAACTCTACAGAATTCAACTAAGAAGGACGGTAGAGAGAATTCTACGGAATTCACAGATGAACTCCGGACTTTCTCTACGGAAAAGCCCGTTAATCAGAATTTGAAATTTATTGATATAACTAATATCTCAATGAAGTAGGGTACTATATCACGTAAATAAATTAAATTCGATGCTACAAGGAAAATTGAAAGGGTGTGCGATATAACGTTATGATAACCCTATGAGGCCCGCAAACAGGCGGATGTGAAGAAAGAAGTCTACGAGCTGTCAACGAGATCCTCAACGCAGCGAATCTCCTTCGTTGAAGAACAACGATCTCTCAACATAGCACACAGCAAGAAGCCTACGGTCTTCAAAGACAAGAAGTAGTAAGTAGAAAAGAATAGATATAAGAAGTGGTAGATTTTCTGTAAAGTTTGAAGTAATTTGAAAGGCAAATTTTATGACTAAAATCATAAATTTTGCGCCCCAATACTACCAAACTTTAGGCTCATGAAAAATCTACTGGAAGTTTCTTGGCATTGTAGTAGAACGATGCCAACAAAACAAGGTTCAAACCGGAAACTTATGTTACGCATCTAAAAAAAACGTTACGTAGAATTAGGTCACGGAAGTAGGAAAAGTGTTACACTGGCTTCCTCTGATTATAGAGAAGATAGTTCAAAGTACCCGACTGACGGGACAGACTCTGACACACATTCAGTAGACGAATTCACTTTCCCTTTTTCAACAGCAGCAATGACGAAAGCAACGACTCCTCAAAGACCCCTATCGCCATCAAATATGGAAACAGACGACCTGTTACGAACCATTCTAGCCGAAATGAATGGAATAAAAATAAACATAGCTACATTAGCAAAGGAAAACGATGAACGACTTCCAGAGATACAATCCGTGGCTAGGGAATGTGGAGGGAAAGGGAAAGTAGTTTCGGACATAGATGATGATGACATTCTTACATCAGATAGAGATGAATCAGATGCGAAGAAGAGAAATTAGAGAAAATTACCCAAACACAACCCACAAGGGCTACAAATACAACCATAAAAACTGAAACAATATTCGCTTCACCTCATAAAAATTTAAAACGTGAAACCCAAGTCAATCAACCACCGGAACAAAATATGCCCGCGAAAGACATAATTAGAACGATTGAAGTCTTAAACAGACAAGATGATATGGGTATAGAAGATTTCATTAAATCCATATATCCACCTAGAAACACTACCCGAATCGGGTAGTGTCACGCCTACCCCGAAAGGGAAATGGCTTAATGGTATACACACATACATACATACACACATACATACATACATAAAAATAGCCAAAACACAGTGTTCTCAACCCACTTTACTTTTAGATTTCATAAGTACTGAAAAAATACAGGGAAACGCCGAACGAGCAATAAGATACTCGTCTATCCGTGGATATGATGATTTATATGAAACCTTGAGACAACATTTAAAACAGATTGGATCAGTGTCAGCTCTGAGAAGTAAACTTGAAAGCTGCAAACAAGGAATTGGTGAAACTACTCAAAATTTTAATTTACGATTCAGACAAACAGTTAATGAACTTAAGTACGCAGTACAATCAGAACACTCGAATTGAAAAGAGAGAAAAATAGCTATAAACATTTAGGAAAAAGAAAGTACAAAAAGGTACATATTAAATGTAAGAAGAGAAATTGGACTACAAATTAAAGTACAGAATCCCATTAACTTACAAGAAGCTCAAAACATGGCAATAGAATCCGAGATATGGTTTAAAGAAGCTCAGTTGACACAGCAATGGATAGCTTCACGACCCCCAATGAGTTCTAGTATACGCTGACCCATACCACCGCACATCCAACGACCTCAAACAAATAGAACGCTAAGAGTTCTTAATCAGAATATCCCACTGGCCGACTGCACCAAAATGGGATGGGGTCAACTTTGCACGTAGCAACTTTGCACGTGCCCAACTGTGCACGTCAATGGCCAGACGGACAACTGTGCACGTCGTTGGTCAGAGGGACAACTGTGCACGTGCCATCTGTGCACGTTCCAACTGTGCACGTGTCATCTGTGCAAGTGCACAGTTGTCCAAGTACCATCTGTGCACGTTGAAATTTAGACGTGCACAGATGTCACTTTCCTAACTGTGCACGTGCACAGATGTCACTTGCCCAACTGTGCACGTGCACAGATGTCCCTTGCCCAACTGTGCACGTGCACAGATGTCACTTGCCCAACTGTGCACGTTTATGTCCTTACGTAAGGGTTTATACGAGGGTGATCCTTTGTATCTACGTATAATAAATTTTCAATAGTTAAAATTATTCAATCCTGGTGGAATGGAGCGTATTAACTTTCTTGAAGTTAGCTTGAAAATATCTCAAATATTATTTTGATGAAATTATTCCTTTCAAATTATTGAAGATATGTGAAAATCCCTTTTCGTTCGACCCCCTTAAAAACGCGCCATTGCATGCACGTGAAGCAGGCGTAATGTGGCCACTTCCAGCCCAGTGACGTTCGGACATGCGCACCCCGCCGCCGGACTGACATGAAACTTTACGCCCGCTATATCAAACTTCAGGCCCGCTACCGTCTATTCAAGTGGGTATAGAGACATCTGGTGCCCTTTGAACGTCCTAATGACCACTAACTACCGTGCCTACTTGGTAGGTATTTATTTTTTTCTAGTTACTTATCTGTCTTTGATTTGACCGAATTGTCTATTTCTTTTATGCCTTTTTTTATGATTTCACAAAAAATAAACCGGAAAAGAAATTTTTAAAAATATTTTTCATGAGTGTTCTACTGTTGTTTATGTGGCGATATATAATGACGGGTTACACATTTTTCTTGGTCATTGGTTAGAGAAATCTCAAGGTTTATTTATTTGGGTGGTTCACATGTTTTTCTTCAAATTTTCTTGGTCTCGCTCGCCAGATTTATTCAAACACAAAAAAGTAAGCACGTATTTTTCTCATATTAAAATCAATTGATTTTTAGAGGTTGTTCAAAGCCCATGAATGTTCACGTGTATTTCCTCTGGAAAAAGGCCTTTTTGATGATTTGCGATAGAATCGTTAATATTAAATTATCTTGCTGCACCTGGCACGATTTTCTTGAAAATTTTCTGCTAAATACTTCATAAGTGGAAAAATGAAGTATTATGTCCCACAAGAAAAAAAGTTCCCTTCCTCAAGCATAGGTCAAAAATAGTGCAAAATTTTTTGAAGTTCGACGGATTCCAGAGTTTAACTTGCATAAAAACAACTATAAAACTTTACAAATTCTCTCTATTTATTGTATCTCATAAATTGGCCTAGCTTTAAGTGCTTTTTCGTACAAAAATTCATAATTGGTTCCGAATATAGAAACTGTAAGTATCACTCCAAAGGTAAGATTGATAAATCTATTAAAATTTGTTAAATTGATATTTCCTAGTTGAATAATAATATTTTGCAGCCCAAAATTCGACTGTTAAACGATAAACTTTCCAAGTCTATAGCCAGAAAGCCTTTAATTCTAAGGAACAAATGGGAGAAAGAATTCGGACATGCGCAAAAGTTTGAAAATCCCGCGAGCCTCACTTTCGACGAATTCACAGAATTCAAGGAATTCACAGATTTCCGTGAATTCGTAGTGAATTCGATGAATGCATTAAAATCGTTGAATTCTCTGAATTCCTTTAACTCTCTGAATTATTCTAATTCTCCGAATTCCTTGAATTTTTTTACTTCCTTGAATTCTCTGAATTCCTCGAATTCTCTGAATTCCTCGAATTCTCTGAATTCCTCGAATTCTCTGAATTCCTTGAATTTTCTGAATTCCTTGAATTCTCCGAATCCCTTGAATTCTCTGAATTCAAGAAATTCTCTGAATTCCTTGAACTCTCTGAATTACTTAAGTACAAGCCTTACGTAAGGACATGAACGTGCACAGTTGGGCAAGTGACATCTGTGCACGTGCACAGTTGGGAAAGGGACATCTGTGCACGTGCACAATTGGACAAGGGACATTTGTGCACGTGCACAGTTGGGCAAGTGACATCTGTGCACGGTAAAGTGCACAGGAGTCCATCTGTGCACGCCTAAATTTCGACGTGCAAAGTTGTCCAAGTACCATCTGTGCACGTGCACAGTTGTCCAAGTGACAACTGTGCACGTCTAAATTTTGACGTGCACAGTTGTCCAAATGACAACTGTGCACGTCGAAATTTCGACGTGCACAGATGGGCTCCCGTGGTCTTGGACGTGCACAGATGGACGTGCACAGTTGTCCGTCCGGCCATCGACGTGTAAAGTTGCTACGTGCAAAGTTGTCCGTCACTCCACCAAAATGAAGTGCCACAAATGCGGAAACATTGGTCACTTTGCAGCACAGTGCTCAGCGAGACCTGCAAATTTTCAATACGGTTCATCTTTCAAACGGCCACCCCAGATAAGGATAATTCGAGAAAAAGAAGACAACTTGATATTAGACAGCAACCAAATGACAGAAGAGGAAATAACGGAACAGATAGAGTAGGAGGACTCAGCCGAGTCTCAACAGTATGTGGACAAATATTATCCATTAGAGGAAGAAGAGGAGATGGCAGAGAATACAACTTACTAGTTGACTCAGGAGAATCGATTAACATTATAAAGGCGAGCGAATTACCTGACAAATTTGAAAAAATAAAATTCCATGAGAAATTTGAAATGGGTAATGACCAACACCAGTCATCTGAAGCAGCCTATATACCATATGCAAAGAACATCTCTTTCATATATTAGCTGACGATTTTCCTCTACCAGAAGCCAGAATCATTGGCCTACCTTTCTTAAAATAATATCAAAGGTATGCCATAACATAAAATTTCTAATTTTAGATTACATAAAAATGACCCTTTATAAGAATGGAATTGATAAGAGACATGTTTAATTTTTTACATGTTCTTATCATTGGTAGATAAAGGTCTTTTTGAGAAGGCACCTTGATCAATTTAGAGTAGTGAATGATTTTTTCATTATTTTCCATGTTAGCTGAAGGGTTTTCTAAATTTTCTAAATGTTGAAGTCTTTTTTTAATATGATTTATGATAAAGTGATGTGGATACCCGGATAGCGAAATGTCCGCATAGTGTCCGCATGGCGCGGGCGCGACCTGCGGACGTACATTTTTCGGAATATTCTTATTTAAGTTTTTTACAAAGTTCTCAGCATGAATAACAGGTTGTGTCGATTGATTTTTTTCAAGCAATTTAAGTTTCTTTATAGATATTCTTATAAGATTACCTCCATAAGCTCTCACTTTAGGTAGGTTATAATCTTTCAGATAGATGAGAAGATGTCATCTATGAAATCTTGATTAATAATAACAATCCACATCACTTTATCATAAATCATATTAAAAAAAGACTTCAACGTTTAGAAAATTCAGAAAACCCTTTAGCTAACACGGAAAATAACGAAAAAATAATTGACTACTCTAAATTGATCACGTTGCCTTATCAAAAAGACCTTTATCTATCGCTCAAAACTCGACACGGGTACCAATGATAAGAATATGTAAAAAATTGAACATATCTCTTATATTTACAATTGAAAATAAATTGTCTGATACCCTTCTACCATCTGTCACAGGTACAATACCTAAATTAGAAAAAACTAATCTTGTTTAAAAAATCAGTTGTAAGGATTGTCAGATGACTTATATTGGACAGACTTTCGTAAAAATCCTTCCAGGTTCGTCTCGAGATTGCCTTCTTTTGAAATAAATCGTCGAAGCACTATACTGGCAGGATCGCCAATGTTATGCCGAAACAAGCAAGTAAATGTTTTTAAAAAGTAACCAAATTGTTTTTGAGACAAATCGGTATTTCTTTATTAACTTAGGATCAAATACAAGTTTATAGTCATAGAGTTAGATTAGAACTGACGAAGGGCCACACGCCCGGGCCTACTTATACACTAGTGCTTACCAAAAAACGAGAGGCAAACTGAATGTGGGGCAATGATGTAGGTCAAAGTCCAATGCGTAACAAACCGGTGAATAAAAAAATTAACTTTTGAGATCTAAAAATTATCTTTGAAAAAGGTTACATTCAAACAAATTGGTATAAAAAGCAGTGTATTCTGGAAGAACTTTAAATTATCTTTCATATCATCATATTAATCACAAGAATGGAATTATTTTCTCTCTTTGTGATACAGCAATAAAACTTTCAGAACCTCGTTTTCATGCTAAAAATACTAGCATCAGCTATTAAATCTTGATTAATAATAACTATTCACATCACTTTATCATAAATCATATTAAAAAAAGACTTTAACATTTCGAAAATTTAGAAAAACCTTTAGCTAACACGGAAAATAACGAAAAAGTCATTGACTACTCTGAATTGATCACGCTGCCTAATCAAAAAGGCCTTTATCTACCAATGATAAGAATATGTAAAAAATTAAACATATTTCTTATCTTTACAATTAAAAATAAATTGTCTAATACCCTTTTACCATCTATCAAAGACACAATACCTAAATTAGAAAAAACTAATGTTATTTATAAAATCAATTTTAAGGATTGTCAGATGACTTATATTGGACAGACTAAACGTGCTCTTAAGATTAGAATCTCGGAACATCGAACTACTGGAAAATATATAAAAAACTAGCACAGCTTTATGCAGACATGCGACTAACTTTAATCAAGAATTTGATTACAACTCCGAAAATGTAAAAATTTTAGGTTTAGAAAACAAGTATCATAATAGAAATATTTTAGAAATGATTATTATTGTAAAAAGTAAAGGTGCTGTTAATTTTAGATCCGACACTGAAAATCTAAGTGTAATATACTACGACATTATTGAAACTTTCCAGAAAAAGTAAATTATGAAACTTTTCAGTTACTTCAGTTACCTGAATCTGTTTGGAGCATACCACAAACATGTGGTTCTGCAAAAAATCTTTGAATATCTTAAAAACTGTTGATAATTATAAACAAATTTCAATTATTTAACTTTCAAAAATGTCACTTAATAATAGGTCTCACTTGATTTGTGAAACTTTTCCTAAAAAAACAATGTTTTAGTCTTGTTAATTAATATTTACATTTTGGAACTCACTTCTGTTTAACAACTTAATTACATGGAGAAACACTTTTTTGTAAGTAATTTCACTTATATTTCTATTTGTTTAAATATTAATTGGATCTAAGATAAACTTTACTTCCATCTTATCATTGTATAGGTTTAAGATATCTAAGCTTTCGACAACGGATCTATCCATGGGTTTACAAAATTCAACTATTAACTATTAAATTATGGAACTTTAATCATGGAAAAATACGTTTTTGTTAAAAATATCTAAGCTTTCGACCACTGATCTGAACATGAGTTTTGTTCGCGTCCTTTACGCTCGCACGTGTTGTGTGTGGAACCGTGGAGATTGAGCTTTGCACCTTCGGTGCACCCTGAATGCCAAGTTGAGTGTGGTGCCTGGAAGGAAGGGACGCATGTGTGGGCCCCCCTTAAGCAATGGAGTAGGGGTGCTATAGAGGAGGAAAGAGACCCGATCGAGTCAGTATCGAACGGTGATTCAAGGCCTGCAGACTTCAGACAAGGGGAGAGTGCGACTGGCTGAGGTGTGTGTGACTGAGGAGGTGCCCTTGTGGCGATGATTGTGACTACCTTAATTGTGAACCTGAGGAGGTGCCCTTATGGCGGTGATTGTGACTACCTTAATTGTGGACCTGAGGAGGTGCCCTTGTGGCGGTGATTGTGACTACCTTAATTGTGGACCTGAGGAGATGCCCTTGTGGCGGTGATTGTGTGTTGATTGTTGAGTGTTTGAGAGTGACGAGGACTGACTCTTCGAGAGCGGCAAGGTGTTGCCTCTGATGTACCAGTCATGTTGGGTATGCTTTCGAGGTTCGTAACGTTGCGGAAAAAGTAAGAGAGATCTCTCTTAGGCTTAAGCTCACAACCAGTGTGTAAGTAGTTTAATTTGTATTGTACTTAATGTTAATTGGAGTGTTAAAATGATTTAAGAATAAAGGTGCTCTGCCTCATAAATATAGTATAGAAGATAGGAGAGTTTGCCGCACCTTGTTGTAACCCGTCCTCCAGATCAAAAGCTTTCCTCAACTTACATTGCCCTTCATACACCACAATTTTTTTTCCGTTGATCGTAATCCAGATTAGTCTTATCAGATGCTCAGGGAATTTTTTCGTAATAATTCAAATAGGAGTGCCTCTCTCCAAGCTGTGTCGAATGCCTTCTCTATATCTATGAGTACTGCTCCTACGAATTCGTTGTCGTTGAAGGCTCTGCGCAAGTCAGAGGATAACTTTCCAACTGCGTGTAAAGTAGAGTGTTTAAATATAAACCTGAATTGACTTTCAGGGATAACATCATTTTTGTTACAATATTCTGTTACTTGCTCATTAATTAAAACTTCAAATACTTTACGGATGTTGGTTAGAAGGCTGATTGGTTTATAACTTGAACGCAGATTCTCATTTTTTTTTTTTTTTAATTGGCACTAATTTTGCTACTTTCCAAGCACTTGGGAGGTAGTAGTTATTTATAATGTTATTGAATAAGATGTTGTAATCCCCGATTAATTGTGGCGAAAGGTGTTTAAGCACTATGTTCGGAATTTCGTCTGTACCAGATGATCTTTTGTTATTTAAGTTTTTATTAATTTTGTATAGCCTGGAAGGCGTGCAAAAAAAATTGACATCTTTTTTTTCTCCATTTTGGGTTTGATGCTTTATTAGCATTGCAAAATTGTAATGTTGTTTTATTATTTGACTTGTCATTAGTTATATCTATTTTGAACTCAGCTTTTTCATTTGCAATTAATTCGTTTAATCTCGGTTTCCGTAGGTTCATCTTTTGTTTATTTACTGAATCGAAGAAACCCCCATCACATCAAGTTTTTGCTCCTGTCGGGAGATAATATAGTTGTCATTTGCATCTTTTCGCAATTCGCTAATATCAATTTCGGCTTGCTGCAAAAAGTGCATGTTATCGTTATTTATTAATAAATTGCTGATTTCCGTGGTAGACTTTTTCGGAAAAACTCTGTTTATCTCGGGAAACATCTGTTGGTTAATTTCAATGTTTTTTATTTTGTTGCGCCAAAATTTATTGTAAGGCTTTTGAGTTTCAACGTTTATCTGTGCTTTTACTTTATGCAAAAGATACTTAAACATTCCTAATTCATATTTATCTCTATATTTTTCTTTTTAAGTCTATAAACGGTTCAAAGTAGAACGCTTTTTCTTTTATATAATTTTTTTTGTTATTTAAGGCGTTATATACTGATCGTTGGAGTCGAAGCTTTTAATTTTAGGAACTGAGTTCGAGATTGCTAATCTTATTGCTTTATCGGATTCGCTTAAATGGTTTTCAATTTCTTCGTTAGATAAGTTTTTGTTATCCGGGATTTCTATTCCATTTCCTTCTAGCCTTTTTTTGTAATAAGAGGAATCCGTTTCATTAAAGTTATATAGACCGGGTTTCTCGTATTCATTCAATTCGTATTCGTCTTTTTTGAACAAATCCAAATTGATTCCTATAGCTCTGTGGTCGCTATCATATGTATATATCCTTGATCTAGTATACATAGTTTCAGGTATGAGTTGCCCCTAGGAATGGAAGGTTCAGCTGGTTTAAATCTGCCATTAAAATACATTTGTTTTCTGTTTTGTATAGATGAAGAGCATTGAAAAAGGCATTTATATCTTTTTTGAAATCCCCTCTTGTGTTGCCCGCTGCATATCCACATTTACGAATTTTCCAACTAAATTTGTTACTAGGGGAAAACCTACCTTCACATTGAAGCGGTTTTTCGAAATTGCTATCTGCCGAAAAAAGATGCATGTTGAAAAAAAGATGCGATTTTGGGATTGTCCAAAAAGTTGGGGAAATGTGAGGCACCGTCTGAATTAAGTCAAAAATGAAACATATCAATAGAAAATATTTACTGAATGTTTGGAAATTACATGGAAGTTATTTTCATTCAAAGAAAAAAAAATGATTCTGAAAAGGATACAAAATTATTAAAATTATTTGGATTCGCAATTCGGGCATATGAAATAGGCTCCGGTCTTGACGCATTTCAAATGGACAGCTCGATCGCAAAAATCACAATGAATGGAATTGTTCCGGTTCAATTTCTTCGGCATGTACTACTAAAAAAACAAGCTTGGTTTATGACAAGACGATGACTGCCATGCGCATTCGTAGTTGTTCAAATGTGGTGAAAAGTTGACGTGTCTCACAATTCCCCAAACATTATCGCGAATCTCTACTTTTTGAATTTGTATACCATCTTTCATTATTGTGGCTGTGCCTCCTCCACCTTCATTATGTAATCTGTCATTTCTTATTATTTTATAGTTTTCCATATAAAATTTGTGTTTTATATTAAGCTTCCTTTCCCCTACCAGAAAAACATCTGGCCTTTTGTTTTCAATAAGCATTATCAGATCCTGTCTTCCCTGGATTTTAAGCAGAGAATTCGCGTTTAATGATATTATTTTCAAATCGAAAATTCTCCTTCTGGCTGCGTCGCCCCTTACATTGGAATTGTGATCGTAGCTTATCGTTTTAGACATCTTCTAGACCTAATCGTTTATATACTAAGGATGATTTTGCAGCATGTATCGCTATGGCTACTTGCAGGTCTTCTGTATGTCTTGTTAACATGGCTCTAATTTCGTTTTGAAAATCTTCGAACATCGAGTTCCGGGTTCCATTAATAGGCGTGGATTAAATATTTTGCATTATTTCTGTTTGATTGTTTATCCCCTTTAATATACTTGCAAATTGTCTATTCTCGGTCACTAAACTATTTCATACTTGGCTGCCCACTTTAGCTAACCTTAATTTATATCTTTACATTCATCAGAATTTCAAATTCGACTGGCTTATAATTCTCTGGGCACTTGGCACATGTATAGTCGTTATTGCAGTATTTAGCAATGTGTCCGTATTCCTGACAGTTTTTACCTTGAATGGGATTCGTCTTTATTATTTTCTCCCACCTGACAATTTTATTCGCGAGTCCTTCATTATCGCCATGGTCCTGCTGGACCCTGTACTAAAGGCGGTCCTAGATATAACCTCAGCGGCCCTCCAGGCTCGCGGCCCACCGGGAAATCTCCCAAATTCCAGAGGGCCAGTCCGTGCCTGACTTCGTGTATTAGTTCTAGCGTATCCGCTTCGTTTTCTAGGATGGATGATGCCCGCTTTTTTGTGAGGTTTTTTACAGGTTTAATTTTAATTCAGTCTTTTCGTAGCAGTCCTTCCATCAGTCTTCTGTTTTCTGGATTAAATAGAAATTTAGAGTTTGTTTGTGACGTTAAAGCATTTCCACAGAATGTTTGCTTCGTTATTGGAGAGTCGTTTTGTTTAGCCGGGCTTGGGCTATTTGAAAGTGATTGCTTTCTTTTGCTAAGAGTGGGTGCATCACTGGCCATTTTTCGTAGCACAAGTACATTACACTAAATCCGCCATGACGGATTTGATGTGAAGGACGTATTTCACACACTGTCCCGAAATCGTCAATTAAAAGTTTTATGTCACTTTTTA
Source organism: Andricus quercusramuli (assembly GCA_932178445.1). Lineage (NCBI taxonomy): Eukaryota > Metazoa > Arthropoda > Insecta > Hymenoptera > Cynipidae > Andricus > Andricus quercusramuli. The sequence goes on from CAKNXH010054566.1 coordinate 31,331, forward strand.
CATTCTCATTCTAATAAGAAGGTATTAGTTTTATGTAAAATTTGACATTGTCGGTTTTCATCAAATCTCCACGTTTTGAGACCTCCTGAGTCACAAAAAACGATTTTTACGAAAGTGTCTGTCTGTCTGTCTGTAGTATCGTGTAGGCACGATAAGTTTCGAAATATTGATCAGATTGGATTGTGCTTTGGCAGACTTTTCTATGGCCTAAAAAGAAAGAACGAGTTCGTTAACCAGCTATTTCGGATGAAAATTCAAATTGTGAGCATATTTTGAAAATTTTAGAGACCACTTTTTTTAAAGATTTGAAAATTCCATGTACGGTTATTAGTAGTAAGCAAAAAGAGGAGCAAAATATCCTAATGACTTGTTCTGATGAAGAAAAATTATCGGAGTTATAGCATTTTCCAAATCCCAAAAAACAAACAAAAATGAACATTTTAAGCCGAAAAACGCACGATATCAAAAAAGTCAGAAGAAGAAAAACGTTGCTTTTTGAACACTTTACAATATTTTCATAATAACTTTTTGAATTTTTGAAAAAATCAAAAATTCAAATTTTGATCACACAAAAAAATAATGAGAAATAAAAAATTCCATTTTTGCAACACCCACCTTAAAAGTTGACGTTCTTATCCTACTAAATGGTGCCTAAAGGACCTTATTGAGCAGACTGTGTGCGAAATGATTTTCGCGCATGCGTAGTTTCAAGATGGCTTACTTGAGGCACTGGTGAAAAAGCAGCGCATGCGCACTTTCGAGATGAGGTACTCTAGACTCTAGACACTGACATAGGTAACTTTAAACACTGGTGTTGGTATCTTCTTGAAATAAATTTACATATAACTTGAACAAATCTTTTAATGATTGAAGTTTTGTTTTTAGGGTTTCGTAGCTCACCATTTGGAGGGGGGGGGGGGGCAACCTCCCGGGAAAAGAGCATAAGCGCCCACATTTTTTAAAATATTTTGTTTTCCAACCAATTTTTTTCTTCAAAAATTTTTTTTCACAAAAATTTTATTTCAAAAATTTTTTTTGACAACATTTCTTTCAAACAATTTTTTCCTACAAAATTTTTGTTCACAAACTTTTTTTCACCAAATTTTGTTTTTACAACAATTTTTTTCAACAATTTTTTTTACAAAACTTTTTTTTTCAACAATTTTTTCACAAAATTTTTTTCACAAATTTTTCTTCCACAAAATTTTTTTGCACAAAATTTTTTTCAAACATTGAAAAAAAAATTTTCAAAATTTTTTTTTTCATTTCTCTTTTTAAAAAAATTTCTTCACTCCACTTTATGCAATATAAAATTGGCATTTTTCGATACCTGCTCCTAACAGCTTTTTCGGACGGGCATTGCAAACAATAGTATAGGTGATTGGATATGCAAGATACGGCAAAAGATGAATCGACCAAAATTATGCACCTACAAAATATCTACAAATTTGTTATTATTCACTTTTTGATGTGACGCGTAGTTTTTGTTTTATTTGTAAAAACAGCATTGAAAATAGAAAATTTAAGTTTTTAGACAAATAACGCAATCTACAAAAAACATGACATATACAAAATTTGTTCATCCAAAGAAGAGGTAAAAATTTGTTTCATGTTTCGATAGAATGCGTTGCTTTTGTTTTATTCGTGAAAATAACATTAACAGTAAAAAAATCAAATTTGAGAGTTGCTCAAGATAATTCTCTAAGAACGGCAATTAAATTCGAACTCAAGAGAAACAAATATCAAGGTCTATGGCCTCATGTCTCTGTTTGTTACATTTTATGAGAAAAAAATTAGAAACACAATATTAACAATTCAATCTGTGCACAAATTTTATTTTTAAACAAAAAGGCTTAGAAACATTGTGAATTGAAAAATCAGTTGTTTTGAAAAAATATATTCTAAAAGTTCAATATATGCAAAAAGAATTGCATGGAAAGGCCTCAAAAGATGTTTCCAAACAAAGTTGTAATCGGCTCGTTAGAGACAAGTATATAAGAAGAGGAAAAAAGAGGGAGAGAATCGGGAAAAAACAACCAAGCCATCCTCACCCTCTTTTCCTTTCTCTTTCTCCGTCTTTTTTATACTAATTTTCGGACCAACATGTTTCGAGCTCACTTTAAATCTCCTCATCAGGGCGTAAATGCGGTGATGAGTACATATCTCACAGGTTGTGCGATTTGATAAATTTATGTATTGAGATGGGAGAAGTCCCAGACGATTGGAGAAAAGCGATTATCGTAACAATATACAAAAGAAAGGGAGATAAAAGCAACTGCAGTAATTACAGAGGTGTCAGCTTACTAAGTACCGTAAGCAAAATATACTCAAGAATACTTATTCGTAGGGTAATGAAAATTACAGAAGAAAAGATATGGCAAGTCCAAAGTGGATTTATGCCAGGAAGATTATGTACACGGAGAAAAATATTTCGAGAAACTTTACCAAACTCAGTTGGGT
>CAKNXH010054568.1:0-13001 GCA_932178445.1 Andricus quercusramuli
AAAAAAATCATTTTTACGAAAGTGTTTGTCCGTCCGTCTGTCTGTCTGTCTGTAGTATCGTGTAGGTACGATAACTTTCGTAAGATTGATCAAATTGAATTGATAATAGACAAAAGTACTTCATGGAAAAATTATCTAGAAATTTCTCGAGAATGTCTTTTAAATAGGATGAGTAGATTTTCTTTAACTCGTAAAAAAGAAGATTCAAAATGAACAAATTAAATTTTTTTAAAAACGATATAAGAGACGAAAAAAATGAAAAGGCAAAAGTTGTTCACCAAGAAATATCTACAAAATTTGTTATAAACTCTTGTTAAGACAATATAAAAATAATTTAAAAACTACTTTTTGGAGAGGACACCAACTATAATAATATTTTATGTAAGAAAAATGTTTAAAAAAATTTAATTCGTAAGAAATAAACAAATTTTTAGTTATAAAAACAAGACACTGAAAATACTTTTGTTTCAATACAAATGCATATTATTAATTGTAATAATATAAATTTATAGCGATAATACTTTTTTGATGGTAGCTGAGAATTAAGATAATTAACTGTTTGGTTGAAAATAAAACTATTTTCTTAAAAAGTCATACTTTTGGTTGAAAATTTAACTATTTCGTAGAAAATTTACTTTTTGTTTACAATTTATATTTTGGTGTTAAAAAATGAACTTAAAACTTTTCTGAATAAAAGTTCAACTTAAAAAATATTGTTCTGTTTTTAATAAAAATACATCTGCTTTAGTACAAATTTATCTTTCTTGGATAAAAATTCAACTATTTCGTAGAGAATTCAACTATTTCGTTAAAATTCATCCCTTTTGGTTGAAAAAATTTGTCTTTCTGGATGAAAAATTCAGTTTTGTTCGTAGAAACTTATTTATTATTAACAAATTCATATTTTGATCTTGAAAAGTCAACTGGAATCTTTTCTGGATGAAAATTCAACTATTTTTTAAACATTTGTTTTCTTTTTGAATAGAGATTCATCTGTTTTGAAAGAAATTCAATCCTTTTTGGGTAAAAATTCGTCTTTTTGGATTGAAAATTCATTTTTTTTTAAACTTATTTTTTGGTTAAAAATTCATATTTTTGTCTTGAAAAGTCAACTAAAATCTTTTTTTAATGAAAATTCAACTAGTTTTGCCTAATCATCGTCTTTCTAGATTATTGATGATATATAGTATGTACAATTAAAAGGTATCAAAGTAAGTTATTACGCAGTGGGAAGATCGATAATTTGTTGTAAGGTAGAATAATAAATCTTTTAATAAAAAAGTACGTACCAGATTAATTTAAGTTATTCTAATTTTTCAAAAATATTTTGCAGCATTCTTCGGGGTTGTGTAATTAATAAATAATACAAAAATACAAGATCATCGAGAACAAACAGAAATGTGATAAAAGTTGTATAAAATTTAAAAAAAAACATCAAACACATGATAAACAACTATTTATTATTTAAGACTAACTTCATTTATGAATGAGCTTCGCGTTTAAAAGTCAAATTTTTTATTGCATTCGATCTCACTTATATTTTTTCTCTTGATATTAAGTTCGAACATGAAAGTAAAACAGAAATAAAATCTTGAATACAGAAAATGGAAACTCTGTCTTTTAACTAAAAAAATCAACTTTTAACCAAACATGGAATAGTTAAATTTTCAGCTAAAAAATTCAGTTTCAAAAAAAAATATTTTTTCACAAAATAATTAAATTTTCGACCAATGAGATAATTTCTCAACGAAAAATGTAATAGTTGATACTTCAAACAAAACCGATTTTTATTTTAAATAAAAAACAGGAGGAATCAACCAAACAAGAATTTTCAATAAAGCGGTTGATTTTTCAACCAAATAGGATACTTTTTTAGAAAAATTGTTTAATTTCCAACAAAGTAGATTAATTTTCAACCAAACAGTGGAATTTTCTATCAAAAACATGAATTTTTAACCAAGAACATTAATTTTCTACCGAAAAATACAGATTTTCAAGGAAATAGTTGAAGTGTCAATTAAAAATGATAAATTTTTAACCAAAAATGGAATTTTAACATTTTTAATTTAAAAAATTGATAGTTTACTAAACAAAAAATTTCAACAAAGTAGTTCAATTTGCCACCAAAAAGATGCATTTTCAAGAATTTCAATTTGTTACCAAAAAAACACGAAATTTCAACAAAATGGATGAATCTTCAACTAAGAAAGACATATTTTAGAAAAAATGAAATAGTTAAATTTTCAGTTAAAAAACATCATGTTTGACCAAAAAACAAATTTTCAAGAAAATAGTAAAATTTTCCACCGAAACATTTTCAAATAAATTAAAAAATCTGTCACCAAGAAGATTAATTTTCAGCAAACAAAAATTTTTCAACAAAATGCATGAATTTTTGATCAACTAGTTTAATTTTCAACAAAGAACAAAAATTTCAACCAAAAAGATGAATTTTCAAGTAAAAAAAAAATATAAATATACTGTAAAAAGTTGAAATGTTAAATCTTCAATTTAAAAATTCAATTTTCAAGCAAAAAAGAACAACTATTTTTTAACCAAATAGATGAATTCTTTTCTTTTTTGGTTGAAAAATAATTTTTGAAAATTTAATGATTCCATTTTTGGTTTTAAATCTATCTTCTTTTTTTTTAAGGAAAATTTGAAAAAAAAATTCATCTCTTTGATTGAAAATTTGACTATTTTGCTGAAAAATCGTTGCTTCTTGGTTGAAAATTTATTTTTCAACTTAAAATTTCACCGGACTTCGCTCGCGATAACAGCCTGCCGCTGCCCCCCCCCCTCCAATAATAATATATTTAATTTTATTTAATTTATTTTATATAACAATATATTTATTTATATTAAGGAAGAATTAGATTTAAAATTTTTTTCGTTCCTTTAAAATCAAATTATTAAACAAAAAAAACAAAACTTCTCCTTTCGCTCCGTTGGGATTCGACCGCCAGGTCAACTGATTACCGATCGTGTGCTCTACCAATAAGCTACTAGAGAGATCGGAAGACGTATTCTTTTTCTGAAACACGCTTCCTTTTGCAAGATGTTATGTTTTAATACAAGTCAATTTTACTACACTCAGAAAACGATTTGGTTGAATCAACAACATTTTGGTTGGTTCAACCATAGAATTTGGTTATTATATGGACAACAAAATATTTGGTTGACCCAACTCAATTTTTTGGTTGTTTTAACAAAATTTTTTGGTAGTTGCAGTATTTGGTTGATTCAACCATAACAATTGGTTAGGGCAATCAAATATTTTATTGAATCAGCAAAAATTTGTTTAATTTAACCAAATTTTCATTTATATCCAACAAAACAGTTTGTTTGGTTCAAGAAAAGTTTTTTTCTGAGTGTAGGAACCTGTATTATCATCGGAGATGGTAACGACCAATCAGAAGAGAAATCTTTTCTCACACCGTGAAAATCGAAGTCTACGTTATCGATTAAAGTTATCTCCTCCAATACAGAAAATCTTTAACGTCTTTTCAGACTAGATGGAGCAATAAGTTAAAATTTTGTTTGTTTAAAATCAAATTTAATCAGAAAAAAGATCTCCTTTCGCTCCGCTGAGATTCGAACGCCTTGTCGATTGCCGGTCAGGTGCTTGACCACTAAGCTACTAGAGAGATCAGTAAACTTATATTCAATATAGTCCACATCATTAGATATAGACAATTATTGCTCGTTGGTGACGTATCATCAGGGTAGGATTTTGTCAAGGAATTTAAAATTGATTTCCTAAAAAAAAAAGGAAATCCGACTTTCGAAGATTGACATAAATCTGTATTTGTTTATTATGTTAACAATTGCTTTGGATTTAAAAAAATGGTCACTTAACATTGGTCTTACGTATATTCCGAACAAGAAATTGAGCAATAAAGTCTACAAGTATTTTTAATCTTGAAGTAGCTCTTCCACTTAATAATTTGTTTATATTATATTATATTATTTATATTAATTTGTCTGGAAAATCCTTTTTTTCTCCACTCTGCGTCGAGTTGAATTATTCGCGTACTTGAGCAGAACGAATGTTTGGCGACACGAATTCTCTGAAGAACAGATGATTCTGAAGATCTTCCCTCATTATTGGTGAAGTCACGTTGGCGATGTCACCATCTATGCGTACTTTAACTCTTACATAATTATTACTGAGATCCGGTATAGGAGCCATTAATGGAAACAAAATACGTTCCCAACTGATTACTCCAAAGATGAACCCATTATCCACTGCTACTTTATAAACGCCATTTGACAAGGGTCGAGACTGACCTCTAGCTTCGAAATGGTGAACATCAAGTAGAATGGGGGTAGGATGAATTGCGTTCTCCTTATGTGGTGAAACTAATTCTGCAAAATGAAAGTATAAGCAGAATGTTAATTAATAAATTGGTTTAATAAATCCTAGTTTGATTTTATTTTATAAAAAAGAACCGCATCGATACTTTGAAGAGAAAGGAGGTAAACTAGCTTTGTTTGGATTCATAATTATATGATGCTCATTGCAAGAGCACTTTGCTTCCAGTCAGCAAATGTATTTTATTCCTCATAGCGGAAGCATTAGTTATTTTTTCACTAATAGACGCACCAGAGTCCATTTTGCTCAATTTGAAAATAGAAATTTACGAAAAGTACAAAATTACAAACAAAAAAATTGAATACAAAGACAAATCAGACAAATCAAATTTTGTGTTCAAGAAGTCTTTATTCATGCGTCAACTTTGAATTATGTCGATGAAGAATTTTGAAAGTTTTTCTGTTTGAAACAGATGATTCAAATTTTATAAACGAGCATAACTTCCTCAATCTTCAATAAAGTGTACTAATATTATAGGTCAATCGATGCGTCTTGAATCAAGGAATCTTTTGTATGCTTGCATAAACTTTTAATTATGTTCATAAAAATAGTTGTAGTATAAAAAACCGATTTTCAAAATCATAACTTCCCTACTCTTTAAAAAATTCAATAACATTATAGGTCAATCGATTTGTCTCGAACCAAGGAGTCTTTTATATTTCTACATCAACTTTGAATTATGTTGAAAAAGAAAGTTTTACTATAAAATCCGTATTTTCAAATACTGTGCATTACCATAGCTTCCTTACTCTTCAAAAAAATGTATTAATATTACAGGTCAATCAATTGGACTCGAATCAATATATATTTTCTTTTCTTGCATCAACTTTGAATTATGTTAATGAAAAAATTGTCGCGATCAAAAACCAATTTTCAAAATATATAAATTACCATAACTTCCCTACTTTTTAATAAAATGTATTAATATTATAGGTCAATCGATGCGTCTGGAACCAAGGAATCTTTTGTATGCTTGCATCAACTTTTAATTATGTTCAAGAAAAAAGTTTTACTATAAAAAACCATATTTTCGAATATTATGCATTACCATAGCTTCCTCACTTTTCAATAAAAGGTAATATTATAGGTCAATCAATTCGGCTCGAATTAACACATCTTTTCTGTTCCTGCATCAACTTTGAATTATATTAATGAAAAAAGTTTCACTATAAAAAACCGTTTCTCAAAATATATATATTACAATAACTTCCCTACTCTTCAATAAATTATATTAACTTTATAGGTCAATCGATTAGTCTTGAACCAAAGAGTCTTTTATATGCTTGCATCATCTATGAGTTATGCTAAAGAAAAAGTTTACACTACAAAAATCTGTATTTTCAAATATTATGCATTACCATAGCTTCCTTACTCTTCAGTAAAATCTATTAATATTATAGGTCATTCGATTCGACTCGATTCGACTCAAGTCGACGCATCTTTTCTGTTCTTGCATCAACTTTGAATTATGTTAATGAAAACAAAGTTTTACTATAAAAAAACCAATTTTCAAAATATATACAATACTATAAATTCCCTACTTCTTGATAAAATGTATTAATATTATAGGTCAATCGTTTCGTCTCGAACCAAGGAACCTTCCATACTCTTGCATCAACTTTGAATCAGGTGGAAGAAAAAGTTTTACTATGAAAAACCGTATTTTCAAATATTATGCATTGCCAGAGCTTCCTTACTATTCAGTAAAATTTATAACCTTCAATAAAATGTATTACCTTTATAGGTCAATCGATTTGACTCGAACCAAGGAATCTTTTATTTTGTTGCATCAACTTTGAATTATGTTGAAGAAAAAAGTTTTAGCATAAAAAACCGTATTTTTAAATATTATGCATTACCATATCTTTCTTACTCTTCAATAAAATGTAATATTATAGGTCAATCAATTCGGCCCGAAATCAAGAAATCAGGGCACAATTAAAGAGGTTTTGGTGTATCAAAATTAAAATCTATTGGGTGGAATTTATTCCTCAAATACTCCTTAAGAGGTGACAATACTTTATTTTACAAAAAATTTATAACAGGTTCTTCTTTTTTCCATTTTTTCGAAATCGATTTTAATTATTTTGTTGTACATTCAACATTTTTGTTAGAAACTCATTCTTTTTGTTTGAAAATTTAACAGGTTTTTTCGAAAATTCGTCGTTTTTGGTTGAAAATTTAACTATTTTTTAAGAAAATGCAACTAAGGTAAATTTTCTAGTAATCTGACGGTCTCAGTTATCGTGAAACTTGTTTAGAATTTGAATATATTTTTCAAAATATTTTCAAAATTACATCTAGTGACAAAAGATATTTATTTTTAGCATTTTATAATATTAAATGGAATTTCAATCATAAAAAATTAAATAAAAAGCAAGAAAAGTGGCCTCACGATTTTTGCAACTAAAGTCATGATTACTGGAAAGTTTACCTTATTTGTTTGAAAATTCTTTGCTTGACAATTTTTTACTCTTGCTTGAAAGGTCCTTTTTTTTGAAAATTCTTTTTAGTTTTCAGATTGATGCCTTTTGGTAGACAATTCACTTTTTTTTGGTAAAAAAAGAAATTGTTGTTATTATTAATTATTCTATTTTCGTTGAGCATGTAACTGTTTTCTTGAAAATTCGTCTGTTTCTCTTTGAATTCAACTATTTTTTATTTGAAATTCACATTTTTTTGGTCGAAATATCAACTATTAGATCTCTCTTCAAATATTTATTCTTCTTGTTAAAAAGTCAACTGTTTAGTTAAAAGTTGAACTATTTAATCGAAAATTAGTTGTTATGTTTTTGATTGGAAATCAATTTTTTTAACACGAAAGTTAAATATTTCATCTTTCGTTTATTTTTTTCAAAATGACACTTAAATTATTTAAATGCAACTTTTTTGTTAGTTAAAGTTCATGTATTTCGTTAAAAATTCGTCTTTTGTGTAAAAAATTGTTCTTCTTTGTTTAAAATAATTTTGTTTGTCGAATATTCATGTATTTCGCAGTAAGTTGGGAATTGGTATTTTTTAGTCTAAAATTAATCTTTCTTCGTTGAAATTTGAACTTCCTTGTTGAAAATTAATTTTTTTTGGTTGAACATTAAACTATTTTATTCAAAAGTCGTGTTGTGTGTTGAAAAAAAACTTGCGTTTAAAATTCATCTTCATTTGAAAATTTAACTATTTTGTTCAAAATTCTTTTTTTTTTTATTTGAAATTTTTTTTTGCATAAAATTCAAATATTCCATTCTTGGCTGAAAATTTATCGCTTGTAGTGGAAAATTCATACATTCTTTTGGAAATTCAATATAACGCTATCAGAAAAAATCCTGAGTCATCGAGAATTATAGCCCAATATAGGAAAATTGTCACTTCTCTCTCAAAGCGAATTCAAATTTTGTTTAAACATTTCTTGCTGCTCCTAGGAAAATTTGAATGTTGAAATATTGAAAATGTAACTTTTTTGTATAAAATTCCCCTTTTTGGCTGGAAAATTCAACTATCTGGTTGCCATTTTTATTCTCTCCTACCAGAAAAATCTTTCTCAGTTGCTAATTAAATATATAATTAATTAAGAGCAGCGTCTTAATATCCCGAGGTTTACTGTTTTCCAAAAAATCTGTATCCATTTTTTAATTTTTTTCTGTAACCCTTAGGAAATTTATTATTAAAATGGATGTATCAGACTATACGTAAGATTCCATAGGTTGAGAGAAAAAGAATGATTTTATTTAGGATAATTTCGAAAATAAAAAAAAAATATTTTGTAATTGAAAATTCACATTAAGTTATAGATATTATTATATTCACCAATATGATTAGTGAAAAACACTAATGTCAAACAGAAAAGACCAATCGCCGTCCACATTTTATTCAAACAAAGAAGAGCCACTTGTAAAGAATTTCAATAAAAGTGTAAACTAATGAATAATCTTATAAACCTCTCACAATAAGTAAAATTATATTACAGAAGTCGTTATCTCATTCGTCATTATAAATTATTTCTATTTCAGAACTCTGCTACGCCCACACTAATGTCTTAAAATATTCTGATTTATGATATTTAAGTGATATCAGTAGAAGTTATTACGGAGTTGAAAGATCAATAACTTGTTTAGAGGCATAATAATATTTGATCTTTCAAAGAAACAAAGTAGAAATACAGTATTGGTTCGTTTTTTATCACAAAAACAGTATTGAATTGCACTAAAAAAAGAACGTACGATTTGTACGGCTTAATATCTATAAAGAGCTGTACAAAAATTTAAAGAACAAGATCATACACGGTATAATCCATTTTTCTCAATGTATCTTATTTGTTCTTTCAAATTATTTGTATTTCGTAAATCTGCTTCTTCCATACTGATCATTCTTCAATATTGGTGAAGTCACGTTTTCAATTTGCCCATCTATGCGTACTTTTACTCTTCCATAATCATTATTAAGATCAGCTCCAAGAGCCATCAATGGAAACAAAATATTGGTAATTCATTAAAACGCTCAAATTGAATGAATGTTATAACCTCTAAACTAATTTGTCCAGAAACCACTTTCGTATCCCACTAACTACAGTGGGGCAGAAACGGTCAAATCATTCCAGTATCTCCACCGAACGAATGTTCTTCCACTCAATTTGTTTGAAAAAAAGAAGATTCAGAGGATCATTCTTGAATATTGGTGAAGTCACGTTGGCAATTGGGCCATCTATGCGTACTTTTACTCTTCCATAATCATTATTAAGATCCGCTCTAGGAGCCATCAGTGGAAACAAAATATTCACCCTGAATACTCCAAAGATGAAACCATTATCTTCTGCTACTTTATAAAATTCTGTTGGTAAGGTGCTAGGCCGTCCACGATAGTATGAAGCTTCGAAAAGGCGAACACTAAGTCGAATGGGACTAGGATGAACTGCGTCCTCTTTATGTGGAAAAGCTAATTCTGAAAAAGAAAGTATAAGTCTTATTATTCACTGTATTGATTATGAAATTGATTTTGATGTCCGCTGAGTATATTTATAATGATAAATTATAATTATAAATTCTACTCAGTTAACTTCAAAAATTCTTCTTTCTTTCGTTGACAAGGCATTCTAACCTCAGCTGTCAGAATACTTAGAATTCCGTGTCGCGCAGCCCCGAAAAATTGTTAGTCTTCCTGGCAACTCACAGCGCAAGCACGGTACGCTGTTCGTCCGACGGTTGTAGACTTTGACTTAGCGAGAGCGAACCAATCGCGCGAAGCCCCCACCCAGCGACATCGACGAAACGATCCTCGCTAGTGAACCCCCACTCGCCTGCGTCGCGAGTGGTGCGCCGCCGCTGAATCCAAGCCTATAAAACTACTGTCCGCGAGACTCAGAAGACAGATCCCCCCGATCTTCGGCTCAAGCCACATCTCCCAGATTTCTCGGCTCCAACCCTATTCTATTTAAAATTCATTCCTTTTTTTTTTATTGAAAATTCAACTGCTTTGCAGAATAATAGTTTTTTGACTTGAAAGTTTAACAATTTGGTTGCATTTTTCTTCTTTCCTAAATAAAAAAATTGTTTCTGCTGAAAGTTGAACTCCATTGTTATAAATTCATTTTTCGGTGGAAAACTAAACTATTTTTTCCGAAATTCGTTTTTTTTCTGTATGAAAATGAAGAGATGGAAGTTTTAGGTCAAATCATGTATACGACATTTAGATACGACATTTTAATTTAAAATTCACTGAAAATTATAGATATTATTATGCTCACCAATAAGATTAATGAAAATCGCCAAGAAGAAGAGGAAGAATATAATTCCAGTGAAGGTCCTCATTTGTGAAGACTTTTTAAAAGAGTGTAAGCTGATGAATATTCTTAGGAATGTTCGACTGTCATTGGAATTATATATTACAGAAGTCGCTATCTTATTCACCCTTCTAAATTATTTGTATTTTACAACTCTGCTCCTTCGACACAGAAGTATTAAGAAAATTATTGAGATTCATAATATTGTATCAGCAGAAGCTCTTATGCAATTAAAAGATCAGTAATTTGTTATAGGGCACAATAAAATTTCATTTTTCATTGAAAAAAAGTACATACTATAAAATTTATGATTACAAAGAATAGGGAAATTAAAGAGGAATGTAAAATGATGAATTGCAAATTCAGTATTGAATCGTTTATTTATTACTGAAACAGTGTTAAATTTCACTGAAAAAGTACCAATTAATCATCATACAAATCCAAATAAAACAAGGCAAGCTTCTGCAAAATTATCCCAATCATTATAATCCATAAGCTTAAGAATCAGTAAAAAAATAAAAAGGATGTTAAAAATGGCAATTTTTGATCTAAAAAAAAATGATAAATATTTTTTCAAGTAGTCCATAAACTATGTTACTAATTTTTAAGGAGGGTGGGATTGTCCAAAAATCTAAGTTTGGCAACAGGGGTAGGGGGGAGCCACTAGAAGTAAGTGAAAGAACTTAGGTAACATTTAGTTTGGGCGAAAATTCTATTGCTGATAGGCTAAAAGGCTGAAAAGGCTAAAAAGTGAATTGCTTGTTGCGTCGACGAGGCCGCCCGAAGAACGTATCAACTCATTATGGAACCTCGGACACCAGCAACGAAGATGACATTCATTTTTCCGATGTTTTCCATTTTTTTTTGTTTTTCTTTTGAGTGCCATTAAATGTCAGAGAAGACATTTAACTTTGTTTTTTATTCTTATATATCATCTTGGACCTAATGAAGAACATACATTATTATACGTCTGTGTATTATATGGTTGGCTGCCTCGCCCCACGTTTTTAGAGTTAAGCAAAAACGTAGCGTCTCTAGTATACGGTTGTAGAAACTGTAATGTGCAAGCTACGTTGAAATGCCACAAGGCAATTTTGAAGCCAAAGAATCAAGCTTTCTAACGACACCATACACAATTTGATATCATTTCGAACAAGTGCTCTGCACTCCAAAACGTGGCGTCCTGGCTGCCTCGCCCTGTTCTACTCCACTTTAACTCTTCTACAGTTATTATTAACATCCGCTCTAGCTGCTACCGATAAAAAAAAATATCGGTCATTTTCTTAAACGCTCAGATTGAATCAAATTCGTAAGCTTCAGACTAATTTTTCCAGAAAAACGTGTTTTGCCCCACTAACTACAGTGGGGTAAAAAGGTTGAATTATTCCAGTATCTCGACAAACCGAACGTTGCTCGACTTAAGTTCGTGGAAGAAAAGACGATTCAGTCGATCATCCTCCAATATTGGTAAAGTCACGTTGGCAATTTGACCATCTATGCGTACTTTAACTCTTCCATATTTATCCTTAAGATCCTCTCTACGAGCCATCAATGGAAATAAACAATTCCACCTGATTACCCCATAGATGAAACCATTCTCTTCTGCTACTTTGTAAAAGCCTACTGGCAAGGTGCAAGGGTGAGCTCGATTGTATTTTGCTTCGAAAAGGCGAACATTAAGTTGAATGGGTGTAGGGTGAACTGCGTCCTCTTTATGTGGAAACGCTAATTCTGGAAAAGAAAGTATAAGTCTTATTAATTTGTTTAACATTTATTTTGGGTCAAAAATTAATTATTTTAACTGAAAATTCAATTATTTTATTCAATATTCATTTTTAGCAGTTGAAAATTGGGATTTCTTATGGTAGATATTGCCGATTACCCGTAAAATAATTTTCTGGAGAAACGAAAAAAAATCTGCCTCTGCCCGGATTTGAACCGGGAACGTCACTATTCACGAGTGGAGCGTTAGCCAATTACGCCGCTGGGGCTCCCGCAGACAGTTTCTCATTTCCCCTGTATCCACAGGATAATGCAAGTCTACATCTTTGTAACCCTGGTCGACAAAATAACATCATTTTTTTGAAATTATATCCCAATTCGGTGAATTTCTTCAGGCTAGAAGTAATCACTGAAATTTCGTAGGTTACAAAGATGTAGACTTGCATTATCCTGTGGATATAGGGGAAATGAGAAACTATCTGCGGGAGCCCCGGTGTCGTAATTGGTTAACGCTCCACTCGTGAATAGGGACGGTCGCGGTTCAAATCCGGGCTGAGGCAGATTTTTTCTCGTTTCTCCAGAAAATTAATTGACGGATAATCGGCAATATCTAACATCAGAAATTAATTAATTATTCTGGTCGACAAAATAAAATCAATTATGCAATTATCTTCATATTTGGTGAACTTATTGAGAGTAGAATAATTCGCTAAAACTTCACAGATTACAAGGTTGCAGACTCGTATCGTCTTGTGGATATAGGGGAAATGAGAAACTTTCTGCGGGAGCCCCGGTGGCGTGATTGGCTAACGCTCCACTCATTAATAGTGACGTTCCCGGTTAAAATCCAGGCCGAAGCAGATTTTTTCTCATTCCTTCAGAAAATTATTTGACCAATAATAATTAAGCAATTACCCTGGTCGGCAAAATAAAATGAATTATTAAATTATCTTGAGATTCGGTGAACTTATTGAGTCTAAAATAATTCACTAAAATTTCACAGGTTACAAATTTGCAGACTCGCATCGTCCTATGAAAATAGAGGAAATGAGAAACTATCTGCGGGATCCCCGGTGGCGTAATTGGCTAACGCTCCACTCGTGAATAGGGACGGTCGCGGTTCAAATCCGGGCT
>CAKNXH010054568.1:23001-49232 GCA_932178445.1 Andricus quercusramuli
ACATTTCAACAAAGCAGTATTATTTTTAACAGAATAATTAAAATTTCCACAAAATAGTTGAATTTCTATCTATAATAATGAATTCTTGACAAAAAAATGAATTTTTAACAAAGAACTTAATTTTTCATAGAAGTATTTGAATTTTCAGTAGAAAAAATGGATTCTCAACGAAATTGGTAGAAAATTGGAAGAAGAAGGCCCTGTTTCGGTTGTGTGAAGGATTTTCAGAAACTGAATAATGTTTTTTTTTTTAAACGAAAGCAGTATAAAAAAGGGTGGAAAGGGGGCGTTGCAGCAGGCTCTAGTCGTGGATTTCCTGCTACCCTGGCAATCTTTTCAACATGTTAATTGTACATCTGAGTTGAGATGATAAACAAGGATCCCGTCGGTAGCTCGCTGCTGTGGAGTCTTCATTACTGGTTGTAATATATAACCACAGCCTCGAGGGCATTCTCAATCCTCTGGAGGAAGTTATCAAGTGAGATGCGTTATACACGCTGCTTTGCTTTTGCTTTTCTACAAAGCGATTCGATGGTGCGTTCCTTCTCGTAAATTCGAAAGCACACCAAAAGTTCTGTCATACAATTAACCAGACACCCTTCTCCCTTCTTCGCCAAGCGATAATCATGAATATCTGCTTCTTCCTTAAGGACATTTTAATAACGCTCCACCACCAATGCAAACAGTTTCTACTCATAAGATCATTTTCATATAATTTTATTGCTGCGTATATTAATTATAGTATATTATGCACCAAGGGCGAAAAGAGAGACTTTATTGAGGAGTATGTCTTCAGTACGAACCGAAGATGCGTGAATATGACGAGGAAACGCGAACCAAAATGATTGCGTGACCCGAAAATGATTGTGCGACCAAAAAATGATTGTGCGGCCCAAAAATGATTGTGCGACCCAAAGATGATTGTGTGACCCAAAAATGTTTGTGCGACCCGAACATTATCGTGCAACCCAAAGATGAGTGAGCAAGCCAAAGATTATTGCGTGACCCAAAAATGATTGTGCGACCCAAACATGGTTGCGCGACCCACAGATGTCTGCGCGAGCCAAAGACGTTTGTGCGAACCAAAGACGTGCGTCCGAGCCGAAGTCAAGTACTGAAAACATATACAAGTCAATAAAGGCAACGAAAAATGTAATGATATGACCCAGGTGCGAATTGTCGGTTGGGCCATGGTTGGCCCAACCTTTGTAAGGTCGGCCCAACTTTGTGAGCCAATGGTCGGGCCAACCAGCGTAATGATAACGCATGCCGTCCCTATTTTACACAGTTGGGCCAACAATAGTTGCCATGTTTGAGCCAACCGCGGAATACAAGGTTGGCATACCATTGGTTTTCAAAGTTGGCCCAACATTGGGAGGAAGCGTTGGTTAACCAACTTTTTTTCTGCGAATTGATCGACGGTCCACGGTCGGGCCAACTATTATGATGATGTCGGCCCAACCTTGGACAACAATGTGGGGCCAACTTTGATTTTTGAAGGTTCGTACTAAATAGGTGGAAATACACAAAATAAGTATTCAAAAAATAAATAATAATTGATGGCGAGTATTTTGACTATCAATGCTAATGGTCCTGCTTAGAATGAATACATATATTACAGTTTTAAACATAATATTACAAATAAAATTTCTAACGCTACGGGGTTTCGAACCTACATCTATACCTGAATCTATCGCCTGGCAGTCGAGAGTCTTACCCATTACTCTATACCTAAAGAATTGAAAGTCAACGAAAAAACCATCCTCATAAGGCACAGCTCAAAGCAGTTGAAAAGAAACAATTTTTTAACTCTTTTTTCTTATTAATTTTTTTAATATTATGCGACATCATGTTGATGTGAAATGAATGAAATGTTACCGGAAATATAAATGAAATAATTTTTAAATAAATAATTTTAACCGATAACAACACATTTTTTTCAACATTTTTGTTTCAATTTTTTTAAACAAATGTTTTGTTCTAAACATTTTTCTTCAAACAATTGTTCTTCAAAAATTTCTTATCAAAAACTTTTTTTTTAATAATTTTTTTCAAACGTTTTTTATACAATTTTTTTCGAACATTTTTTTTTGGCGCCCACTTTGACTAATTTTTCTTCGTGTAATATTTTGTTTTTTTGCAGTTTAGGCCATTTCACAGCTTTTGATAATGACATAAAATGTAATTTTTAATGAGCATTTGAAATTTGCATCGACGGAACTTAGAAATTTTATCACGGAATTGTCGGTCGGGCTATGGTTGGCCTAATCTTTGCAAGTTCGGCCCAACATTGTGAGCCAATGGTCGGTCCAACCAGCGTAATGATAGCGCATGCCGTCCCTATTTTACACAGTTGGGCCAACAATAGTTGACATGGTTGAGCCAACCGCGGAATACAAGGTTGGCATACCATTGGTTTTCAAAGTTGGGCCAACATTGGGAGGAAGCGTTAGCTAAATAACGCTTCTTCTGCGAATTGATCGACGGTCCACGGTCGGGCCAACTATTAGAATGATGTCGGCCCAACCTTGGACAACAATGTTGGGCCAACTTTGATTTTTGAAGGTTCGTACCGCAGAGTCGGGCCGACCGTAGTTTTATGGTTATTTTTACCCAATTTGCGAAAGCTCAAACGACCGTCGACCCAACCTTGGGCCAGAGTTGGACCGGCGGTCGGCAAAAGTGAGGTTACTTGCAGTGGATAATATTAACCGATGGTCGGGCCAACTATCGCCCAGAGTCAGGCCGACCGTAGTCTTATGGTTATTTTGAGCCAATTAACCAAAGTCCAAACGACCGTCGACCCTACCTTGGGCCACAGTTGGACCGACGGTCGGGTAAATTTTGGAAGCCATTGTTGGCTTCTAACGTTGGCCCAACTAAGGTGGCTTCGAACTGCTATAGTTGGGCCAACCTTGGTCAGCAAAATTCGGTTGCCAAAGCCGGCCCGACCTTGGGCCGACCGTCAACTCTGGTTGCCAACCCAAATTCGCACCTGGGGATATCTTTGCTGCTTTTTCGAAAGATATCGTTTTTAATTGACCCAAGTATCATAATTGAAGAGGCGATTTTTTAATTAGTATTAGGTTCGATCGTATTTTTTTCTGCAATTAGTTTTCTAAAAGATGAAAAAAATTATATTTGTATGTTTTCCCCGGTCTGAATCACGAGACTCTTTAATGAGACAATTTGAATCAGTCCTGCTTCAGACATTACATTTAATGGCTTCGCCACCAATGCAAACAGTTTTCACTCATAAGATCATTTTCATTTAAATTTTATTGATGCGTGTATTAATTATAGTATATTATGCACTAAGGGAGAGAAGAGAGAGAGACTTTATTGAGGAGTATGTCTTCAGCAGGAACCGAAGACGCGTAAATATGCCGAGAAAACGCGAGCCAAAGATGATTGCGCGACCTAAAAATGGTTGCTCGACCCAAAGATGATTGCGCGAGCCAAATATAAGTGCGTGACCCAAAAA
This sequence comes from Andricus quercusramuli, assembly GCA_932178445.1. Classification (NCBI taxonomy): domain Eukaryota; kingdom Metazoa; phylum Arthropoda; class Insecta; order Hymenoptera; family Cynipidae; genus Andricus; species Andricus quercusramuli. The sequence goes on from CAKNXH010054568.1 coordinate 26,486, forward strand.
TGATTGTGCGACCAAAAAATGATTGTGCGACCCAAAGATGATTGTGCGACCCAAAAATGTTTGTGAGGCCCAAATATGATTGTGCGACCCAAACATCATTGTGCTAGCCAAAAATGAGTGAGCGAGCCAAAGATAATTGCGTGACCCAAAAATGATTGTGTGACCCAAAAATGATTGTGCGACCAAAACATGAATGCGCGACCCAAAAATGATTTTGCGACCCAAATATGATTGTGCGACCCAAACATCATTGCGCGACCCAAAGATGAGTGAGAGAGCCAAAGATAATTGCGTGACCCAAAAATGATTGTGCGACCCAAAGATTATTGCGCGAGCCACATATGAGTGCGTGACCAAAAAATGAATGCGCGACCCAAAAATGATTGTGTGACCCAAAGATTATTGCGCGAGCCAAATATGAGTTTAGTTGAATTTTCAACTAAAAAAGATACATTTTTAACTAAAAATATAATTGTTAAATTTTCAGTTTAGATCATTAATTTTAAACAAGAAAAGAAACAAATTTTCCTAAAAAATTATTTTATTTTCGATCAAATAGTTCAATTTTCTACAGAAAAAAGTTGAAATTTTAACCAAAAATATGATTTTTCAACAAAAAAGGCTACTCTCAATGAAGTAGTTTAATTTGCCACAAAACTATTGAATTTTCAATCCAAAAAGGCGAATTAAAAAAAGGCAAATAGATGAATTTTCATCTGGAAAAAAATCAATTTTAAATTAAAAATGTAAATTTTCAACCACAATTAAATAATTGCGTTTCTGGTTAAAAAACTCATTTCTCATAAAAAAAGTAAACCAAAAAAATAGTTAAAATTTTAAACAATGAGATGACTTTTAGCTAAAGTGATGAATGTTTAATAGAAAAAATGAATTTTCAACAAACGAGTCCAGAATTTAACCAAGTAGTTGAATTTTCTACCAAAAACATGATGTTTTGAGGAAGAACAATTTTCTACAAACAAGACGAATTATTAACAAAATGCATGAATTTTAAACCAAAGAGTTGAATTTTTCACCAAAAAAGGTGAAATTTTAATGAAATAGATTTTAAATTTAATTAAGAGTGTTAGAAAACCATCAAATAATATTTTGATTCATTTTGACGTAATAGTAGATGGGAAAGGAAGAGTAGGAGATCGTATGTAGGGAAGGAAATTGTAAAGGAATTGGATTAATTGATGGTAGGGGAAGTGTATCAGAGGAAGTAAGGTGGGTAGGGATGAATTAGGGGAATTAGGGGAGAAAAGGGCGATTAGGGGGGAGTAGAGAGGGGACAGAAGTCCAGGAAATGGGATAAGTGATAGGAAAAGTATAAAAGGGGAAGCAAGGGCTAGGGATGAGTTGGGGGAAGTAGGGGAGAAAAGGATAGGAGGTAGTAAGAACAGGGGAAGTATAAAAATTGGGGTAAATGATATGCGGGGAAGTGGAACAGAGGAAACAAGAGGTAGGAATGAGTTAGTGGATGTAGAGGAAGGAGGGGCATTATGAAAAGTGGGGATCAGGGGAGGATAGTAAGGGTAGTAGGAAGGGAAGAGAAGTATAGGAAGTAGGTTAAGTGATAGGAGTGGAAGTGGATCAGATTAAGTGAGGTGGTAGAGGAGGAAAGGGTGGGTTGGGAAGGAAAGGGTGAGTAGGCTAGGAAAGGGTGAGTGGGGGAGGAAAGTGTGTGTAGGGGAGGAAAGAGTGAGTAGGGGCGGAAAGGGTGAGTAGGGGAGGAAAGAGTGAGTAGGGGAAGAAAGAGCGAGTAGAGGAGGAAGTAGAGAGAGTTGTAGTCTAGGAAATGGGGTAAGTGATAGGAAGGGAAGTGAAACAGAGAAATTAATGATATAGGGATGTCTTAGGGGTAGTAAAGAAGGAAAGGATGAGTAGGAGGATAGGAGGGTAGTAGGGCAGTCAGGAAAGTATAAGAATTGGGGTACGTGATGAGAGTGAAAGTGGAACAGGAAGTAAGGGGCTAGGGATGAGTTAGGGGAAGTAGAGGAGAGGGGGATTCTGATAAGTAGGAAGGGGAAGAATTTAAGAGTAAGATAGGGTAAGTAGGAAGGGAAGGGAAGTATAGAAAGTTGGGAAAGTGTTAAGAAAGTGTCACAAAGAAAGGGGAGGGAGTATGGATGAGTTATGGGAAATAGAGAGAAGTATCCGGAATAGATGTGTGCAAGGTTGTTAGGGAAAGGATGTGAAGTGAGTGGAGAGTATGATAAGTTAGGATCGGATAGGACATTACTTCGACTAATTTCTTTTTAATAGACGCGGTATGTCATTTTTCAAATATTTTTAGTACTTTTTATCCCCGGATCTTAAATTTTCTTGACGTCTCGAAGGAGAACCCAAGGAAGTAATATAAGAAAAGATTAAGAAAAAAAGGAGAAAGTGGAGCCGGTGATTTCGAATTCGAACGCAGCTTCTCAGAGCCATTTGCGCATCGTATATTGGTTTGCCCTCAGGTTCCGAGGTGCGAACCGGTTTCGCACTCGTTTCGCTTTAAGATCCGCGAAATTTCTGTTCTCTCGCCTCTCAGCCCATTCTCTCTCCAGGGGTGTTCCCTTTAGTACCCCCCTGGTCTAAAACATAACGTGTTAAAAAAAAGACGTTTTACTCTCCAAGGGAGAATTTTATACGCCCTCTCAGTGTCAGATTTTATTTATCGCACCACTCTTTTTTTATTTCGTGCTTATAAATCCCGGCCTTTCAAAATACAATCCCTAAATTGTAACCCTAGGTTTGGTCTCTTTCTTCAACCCAGGATATTTGGCCTTCTCTTCGGTAGTCACAAGTGCTTCTTCAAAATAAATCTTTTTAAATTTCAAGTGCTTCTTGAAGGACGTACACTTGAAATTGATTTGAAAAACTAAGCTTAAGGCCATGCGACGAGTGGGTCACGTGACCGGATTCCTACCTTACCGACACTTTTTTTATTTGTCAACTTATTTTCACACGAATAGCCATATCGAGTTGAAAATTTGGGATAATGAATAAGAAGCACTAAGAAAGGCGGCTCTGGTCCTAAATTTTAATAATAATAAAAAAAGCAAAGACAAATTTTTCAAAAAAAAACTTTTCATGATTATTACAATTTCGGACCAAAGCCGCCTCTCTTAGTGCTTCTTATTCATTATCCCAAATTTTCAACTCGATGTGGCTATTCGTATGAAAATAATTTGACAAATAAAAAAAGTGCCGGTAAGGCAGGAATCTGGTAACGTGACCCACTCATCATATGGCCTTAAACTTATTTTTTTAAATGGTGCCTCTAAATACAAAAAATATCCTCCCAAAGAGGAAATTTGTTATTAAATTAAAACTAATTCTTCCCTTTAATAATTTTTTTCTCTTTCTTTGGACGAAAGACAGGATAGCCTCATGCTGGGAAAATTTGGAAATCAGGGAAAAGGCAGGGATTTGGAAAAAATGGAAAAATTCAGGAAATTCATGCAAGAAGCAGTTTGAGTCACTATCATTAGTCACTTTTTTCACAAATCGCTTTTCAGTCACTTTTTCTAAATGAAAAGATCGCTTTATTCACTTTTTTTTCAATAAATTAACCCATGGGTTAACTATTTATTCACTTAATTTTTTTTACCTATTTCTGAATTTTCTTGAATTCTTTTTGGTTATTTTAAAAGATTCCAATAAATTTCGGAAGATTTGAAATATTTTATGGAATTTTGAAAGATTCACAAGAATTTAGAATATATTATAATACTTTGAAGGTATTCCAAAGGATTTTAAAGATTCTATGTTATTTTTAAAGCATCCAAGGAATTTTCAAGATCTTTAAAAAGTTTTAACGGGTTTTAAAAGATTTCAAGGCATTTCGAAAGATTTCGATGGATTTTAAATATTTTTGTGTTTTTCAAAAGATTTCGAAGCGTCTTCAAGTGATTTCAGTATCTTCAAGGAATTTAAAAGGATTTTAATGATTTTAAGGGTATACAAAAATTGTTATGGGGTCTTTTATTTAACAATTGAGGGTTTTCATAGAATTTCACAGATTTCGAAATATTCTAACGTATGTATTTCTAAAGATTTCAAAGAATTCTAAAGATTTTAGGATTTTTTGATTGATTTGAAATATTTTATGGTATTTTAAAAAATGCCAAGGAATTTCAATTAATTTTTGTAATTTGGTGGGATTTCGAAGGATTACAAAATTTTCAGGGCATTTTTAATTACTCCAAGTCATTTCATTTCATGCACTTAAAAAAATTCAAGAGATTTCAAAGTATTTTAAATAATTAAAAATATTTGAGGAAATTTTAGAAGGTATAAGTGATTTTTAATTAAATTCAACAATTTGTAAGGATTTCAAAGAATATTTGAGATTTAGATTATTTAAAAAAAAAATTAAGTATTTTCAAGAGTTTAAAAAAATTATAAGGGATTTCAAAAGATTTTAAATAATTCAAAATATTTTAAAGTATTTTCAGTAATTCCAAGGAATTTTTAAGTGCCTTGAAAATTTTCAATGGATTTGTAATATTTCAAGTTTTTTCAAATTCCAAAAAATTTTAAAAAGCTTTAAAAAATTGCAAGGGATTTCAAAATATTTTTAAGGATTTGAAATATTTGAGGGTATTTCAAAAGATTCTAAGAAGTTTAAATTGATTTCATTAGATTAGTGGTATTTCATAGTATTTTAAATTTTGAGAGTATTTTTAACCATTCCAATTTTATAAGATTCCAAAGAATTTTAGAAGATTCAAAGAATTTTTAATTTATTTCAACAATACAAAGGGATTTCAAAAGTATTTAGAAGATTTGAATAGTTTTAGTATATTTAAAAAAATTCAAAGTATTTTAAAATAATATCAATAATTTCATTTTGAAATATTTTAAAGAATTTGAAATGTTTGGGGGCATTTAAAAAGATTTTAAGGAATTTTTAATTTATTGAAAAAAATTTGAAATCATTTCAAAGGTTTTAAAATATTTTAGGCTAATCAAAAAGGTTCCAAGATATTTTCAAGAGGTGAAAAACATTTTAAGGTATTTCCAAGGATTTTAATGATTTTAAGCGACCTCAATGATTTTTAATAATTTTAATCCTGAAAATGTATGAAAATAAATTTTGCAGAGTTTTAGGAAATATTATCAGATTTCATAAAATTTCACGGAATTTGATAATGTTTTAATGGATTTCAGAGAATATTTTAATTGTTTGAACTTCATTTAAATTTTCCTGGAATTTACCCTGAATTCTATTGAATTCTTTTGAATTCTCTTGAATATTTTGAATTTAAATAAGTTCCTCTAAATTTGCTTAATTCAATGCATTTTTTAATTTTTCGTTTTTTTGATCCAGCAAACTTTTAAACTCACCTTTCATTTTTAAAAATTTCATCAAATTCTCAATTCTCTTGAATTCTTTCGAATTCATTTGAAACCTATTGAATTTAATTAATTTTTTCATATTCTTGTATCGTTTTCAATTCACTTGAATTTTTATGAATACTATCGAATTCTTATTTTCTTTACATTATTCTAAATTCACTACAATTTTATTGAAATGAAAGGAATTCTTATAAATTCCATTGCATTCTTTCGAATTCTTTTTAATTCAGAAGGACACTAATCACATAATTATTGCTCATTGGTCGCTTCTAGTAACTTTTTTGGTTTAAATGTGTCACCTTTTGCAAGTAAATTAGATTATGGCAGCTCTGAGCATAATAAATTAAAAATTTATGAATCAAAATTTAAAAATTGTTGTATTCCATACATAAAAGATTATATTTTTAAAATTTTATGAGCTTAAAATGTTTATGTTAAATATTAATAGTCAGAAACGGACGCCAGTAGTTAGGTGGTAATTCGCGACTCGCCGAGATCTCGAATGTTAAGCACTGACGGGTGCGGTGAACGCTCGGATGGGTGGCTGTTTGTGATTCTCGCTTATGCCTGTGTTTTTTCTGGATTTAAATTCTATCGAATGAAAGGTTTGATGCTGCGGATGAATGTGTGCACTCGATGAAATCGAATGTCTACATCTAAACTATTCTATCGGTAACCGACTGTGCTCAAGAGTTTTCTGCAGTTTTCCACTTCTCTGGTCAAATTTTCAGGTTCTCTCATCAATAATTCAGGGGAAAAAATCTGAAGCGGTACTTTCTTCGCGAAACAAACCCAGAATTATTAATCATGATTAAAGGGAAATTTCACCGATCCTCGCGGGATTTCGCGTTTAAGCTCACCTTACATACTGTAATTTTTTCCTTCTTACTCTTTTTTCTTCCTCAATAAGTGATCGCCCGCGGCTAATTTGAAAAGGCGATGCCATTGAATTTACGAGAAGTGCATTTAACGAGAGAGAAAAGGACTCTAAAGAAAGAAAAAATAAGTTATTGAAAAATAAGAGCAGAGCTAGTTAAAAAAACACGAGTGGTCAGAAAACAATTATGCTTTAGGTTTCACGGGGACAGGGTCGATTAGCATAAATATTGCTTGCTTTTTAGGGCCCCTTTTACTAATGTTTGAGTTTGCTATACCAACTGATATTTGGGACCACATAAAAATAAAGGTATAAAGTCAAAGGTCATCTAATTATCTACTTGGGAAGAAGAAAAGTACAAAAAATTGACATCGGTTCCTATTGGTTCAAAAATTATGGTCAATTTTTTATACGTACAGTTTTTACTGTTTTTTGCACACTTTTTTGAAAAAAGTTGAATATGAACATGAAAATGTTTAGCTGAAACGAGACAAACAGGCTATTTGCTTTAAAAGATTTTTTTATTTATTTTTAAAACGTCCCAAAATCGCGAAAAGAATCCAAGATATCAAAATCCCAAAATTCCTGAATCACGAAAAAAATACAGCAACTATTCTGATTAAAAATTAAATTTCGTACTTGAAAATTCGTCATTTTTGTTTAAAAATTTGAGGATTTGGTAGAAAGTTAAACAATTTGCTTGAAATTTGTTAAAAAAATAAAATTCATACAAAATTGGTAAAACTTCACATTTTTTTCTGTTGTTCTGTTGAAAGTGAACTTTTTTGTTAAAAATTAATACTTTTGGTCGGAAATTTCACTATTTTCTTGAAAATGACATTTTTTGTTAAAAAGTTATATTTTCGGATTGGAAATTCAATTATTTTTTAGACAATTGTTTTGTTGGGTTGAAAATTTAACTATGTTGATTAAAAATTCAACTATTTTGAGGCAAATTCGTCTTTTTGTTTCGAAAATTCAACTCTGTTCTATAAAATTCGTCTTTTCGGATAGAAAATTTATCAGTTTGGTTGAAAATTTGATTACTTTGGATGAAAATTCAAATATTTGAGTGAAAAATTCAACGGGTTTTTGAAAATCCGTCTTTTTCGATGAAAAATTCAACTATTTGGTTGAATATTAACTTTTTTTGTCAAATGTCGTATTTTCTGGTTGAAAATTCGACTGTTTTGTAGTAAGTTCGTCTTTTTGCCTTGAAATTGAACCATTTTGGTTATAAATCAATTTTTTTTATGAAAATAAATATTTTTGGTCAAAAATTCAACTATTTGGTTGTAAATGAAGTTTCTTGTTAAAATTTTATATTTGCGGGTTTAAAATTTAATTTTTTGGATTGAACGTTCAACTATTTCAATTAAAAATTTAACTATTTTATTGCAAGTTCATCTCCTTGTTCCACAGATACAAATGATTTTTAAAAAATTCGTCTTTTTGGCTTGAAATTTTAAGAGTTTGGTAGAAAATTGAACAATTTGCTTAAAAATGAACTTTTTTCATGAAAATTCACATTTTCGGGAGGAATATTCCAGTTTTCTGTAGAAAATTCTTTTTTTTTGGTCGAACATTCAATCATTTTAGTTGAAGATTCAACTATTTTTTCGAAAATTCATCTTTTTAGCTTGAAAATTCCACTATTTTGTTAAGAATTTACCTTTTTTGGAAAAAATTTAATATTTGGTTGAAAATTAACTTCTTTGTAGAAAATTCGTATTTTTTACTTAAAATTCAACTATTTTGGTAGAGAATTAACTTTTTTGTTAAAAATTATTAATTTTGGTCGGAAATTCAACTATTTTCTTGAAAATGTCTTTTTTTGTTGAGAAGTTATATTTTTGGATTAAAAATTCAATTTTTTTGTAGCCAATTATTTTGTTGGGTTAAAAATTTAACTACTTTGATTAAAAATGCAACTATTTGGATGCAAATTCAATTATTTGGTTGACTATTAACTTTTTGGTCAAAAGTCATATTTTCTGGTTGAAAATTTGCCTTTTTTGTAGAAAATTCGTTTTTTTGACTTGAAATTCAACTATTTTGGTAAAAAATTAATTTTTTCTCATGAAAATTAATACTTTTGGTCAAAAATTGAAATATTTGGTTGTAAATGAAGTTTCTTGTTAAAATTTTATATTTGTGGGTTTAAAATTCAATTTTTTGGATTAAACAATTAACAATTTTGATTAAAAATTCAACTATTTTATTGCAAGTTCATCTTCTTGTTTTTCAAATTCAACTGTTTTCTAAAAAATTCGTCTTTTTGGCTTGAAATTTTAACAATTTGTTAGGAAATTCGACTATTTGCTGGAAAATTCATATTGTCGGATTATAAATTCTTTTTCTTTGTTTGTTTGAAAATTTATCTATTTTGGTTTATTTTTAAACTATTTTGTTGAAAACTCATCTCTTTTTGTTGAATTTAGTTGTTTTTGATTCGAAAATAAAATATTTTCTGACTGAAAGGTCAACTATTAATTAATTGATGAATTAATTGTAAGAATTCGACTACTTTTTTGAGAATTAAACTATGTACTTTCTTCAAAATTAATTTTTTTGGACCGAAAATTCATCATCTAAGTAGAAAATTTATTGGTTTTGTTGAAGGTTCAAATCTTTTATGAAAAATTTGTTTTTTCGCTGTTGAAAATTTTATTTTTCAACTGAAAATTCAACTGTCCCATTTTTTGTTTAAAATTGATCTTTCTTATTTGAAAATTCAACTTTTTGGTTGTGAATGAAATCTTTCGTTAAAATTTGTTTTTTCAAGTTTAAATACAATTTGAAAAAAAATTCTATTAAATATTCAACTATTTTGATTAAAAAATCAACTATTCGGTTGCAAATACGTCTTTTTGTTTTGCAAATTCAACTGTTTTCTACAAAATTTGACTTTGCGGCTCTAAAATTTAACAATTTGGTAGGAAATTCAACCACTTGCTTGAAAATTCATATTTTCGGGTTGTAAATTCTTTTTTTTTTTTTGTTTAAAATCGCATTTCTTTTGTTTGATTATTCAAATTTTTTTTTCAAATTAGTCTATTTTTATTGAATTTAATTGTTTTTTATTTGAAAAATCTGAATTGAAATCTAAGTTAAAAATTTATTTTTTTTTGTTGAAAAAAAACTTTTTTTTTTAATTTGTTTTTTTTTGCTGTTGAAAATTTAGTTTTTTAACTGAAAATTTAACTATTCCATTCTTGGTTTGATATTGATGTTTCATATTTTAAAAGTTATCTCTCTTGCTTGAATTTAACTGTTTCTGATTTTAAAATATATATTTTGTTGTTGAAATATCAACTATTACATTTTTTTGAGAATTCATCATTTTGTTAAAAATCCTTTTGTTTTTGGTGAAGAATTAATTTTTTTAACTGAAAATGTACCTATTCCATTTATGGTTGAAAATTATTTTGCTTGAAATTCATGTACTTCGTTGAGTATTCGTTTGTTTTTTTTTGTAGAAATTTAACCTTCTCCGTTGAAAAATTCACCTATTTTGTTGAAAATTCAACTATTTGGTCAAAAATTCATCCATTTTTTTAATTATATTCCCTCATTATTTTGAATTTGTTTCAGAATTAAAAAAAAATATTTAGAGGTCACTCAAGGTCATTTTAGGGCAAAAATGATAATTCCTAATTAAATTGACGCTATCCACTGATTGTTCATTTCTGACGCGTATTATTTTGGTCTTTATTAGTCAATATTGAACTCAGATTTTTTTTTACATTTTTACAATGACACTCGAAGGTGTCTCAAGGTTATTTTGTTAATAAAATGTTGATTCAATGCAATTTTTTCTATTTTTTTTCTATAGAGAAGCAATGTCAATTTATTTATTTCGGCAAAAAAAATTAGTCAAGTTGTTTGATAAATGTTTTTCATATTATTTGAAGGACATTCAAGGTCATTTAGCAAAAAATGAGCTTTTTGAAATTCTTTTTGAAAATTGTGATAATGAAAAAACAGTGCTCAAACTTGCATATTAGATGATAGTTTATCACCAGCTATTTCTATTTCTAATTCAAAGAAAAATTACAAAAAAATAACTACCATGAAAAAGAAAGAATTTTTGAATGACCATTTTTCGCAAAATGACCTTCAATGACCTTCGTATGACGCGCAGTTATTAAACCCTTTGACTAATTTTTTTGCCGCAATAAATAAATTGACACTGTTTTTCAAAAATGAACTAGAGAAAATTTAATTGAATCAACATTTTATTAAGAAAATGACCTTGAGCCGCCTTTGAATGTCATTGTAAAAGTCTTAAAAAATTTTGAGTGCAATATTGACTTGTAAAGACCAAAATTCATACGCTTTAGGAATGAATAATCAATAAATACCTTCAATTTCATTAGGAATGGCAATTTTTGCTCTAAAATGACCTTGAGTAACCTTCAAATATTATTGAAAAAATCTAAAAAAAAAAATCGAAGTTCCATGTTAAATAGTAAGGAACACAATTCATACGCGCCAGAAGTGAATAATCAATAAACAGCGTTGCCTTAATTAAGAATAGGCATTTGCCCTCAAATGACCTTGAGCGACCTCTAAATATTTTTGTTCAATTCTGAAAGAAATCAGAGGTCATTTTCTCGATTGGAATTTTGTAAATGCTGTAACTCTGGTCATTTTTGTTCTCTCGAAAAAAGTCATGAGAATATGTTATTCGCCTTTTTGATTAGTAATAATATCCGTCCATGGAATTTTTGAATTAAAAAAAAAAATTTTCTCAAAAATTTTCAAAATGTGCTCACGTTTTGAATTTTTATCCAAAATGGCTTTCATCTTAGGACACTTAAAGGGTATACCAGAGCCCAATCCGATTTTAATTATTTCGGAAATTATCGTGCTAACAAACTCTAAATCTCCAGACAGACTAACAGACAGACATACTAACAGACAGACATACTAACAGACAGACATACTAACAGACAGACACACTAACAGACAGACATACTAACAGACAGACACACTAACAGACAGACACACTAACAGACATACATACTAACAGACAGACATGCTAACAGACAGACATACTCACATTCAGACATTTTGTAAAATTGTAAATTACACGTATTGGAGATTTTATCGTAGTTTCAATTATAAATTGTTTATAAGTAGGTTTTCCACTTGAGAGACTAAAATAAACGAAAGCAAGAGTCGACTGCAAATTATTATCCGAGGGCTGTTTTAGTTGGCATAAAGTTCACAAAGGCGGAGTTCCTCTGCTGAACGCATCGAAATACAATGCCCCCATAATGAAGTTTATTCCACTCGCGTAAATCCGCGATTTTCTCGAGCTAAACTCCCTTCTGACCAATAAAGTTCAAGACCCGTTTGCGAAATTCGAATACAAGGTTCTATCTTAAATATGAGCAATTATTCACTCAAAGTTTTATGTAAATAAAAGATTTTCCTTGTTTGGAAAAAAAAATTTTGTTTAGTATGAATAGTAGGAATCTGTAGGTTTATTCCAGAAATATTTAAAGACAAACATTCACAGTTAAACAATTTTAATTATGAAGGTTGTTTAATAGGGTGGTCCAAAAATGCATTTGAATTTTTTTTCAATTTTGAATACATATCGCCCGAAAATTTGTTCTAATTCACAAAAAAATAAATCTATTTTTTTACATTCTCATCCTGATGAGAAGGTATTGGTTTTTTGTAAAATTTGACTTAGTCCGTATGTCTGTCTGTCTATCTGCCTGCCTGCCTGACTGTCTGTTTTTCTGTATGTATGTCTGTCTGTCAGTATGTCTGTCTGATAGTCTGTATGTCTGTCTGTCTGTTAGTCTGTATGTTTGTTAGTATGTCTGTATGTCTGCATGTCTGCATGTCTGTCTGTTAGTCTGTCTGTATGTATGTCTATCTGTTAGTATATTTATATGTCTGTCTGTCTGTATGTATGTATGTCTGTCTGTCTGTCTGTAGTCTGTAGTCTAATAAACAAATTAAATTTATGAAAAAACGACACGAGTTGCAATAAAAGGTTTGATAATAATTTGCAAATATTAAAGTAACCATGTAAAAAGTGGGTACAAAGTTAAAAATTTCAGAAGCAACCGAAACTATCTTGCATTAATAATGAAGAATATATTTATAAACAATAATAATTTGTTTAAATAATTATTTTTGCTAAATCTAATTAATTCTCAACTCGCCCTAAGCGAAAAGAGGACAAATAGTTGTAAATTTAAGAAAAAACCGCAACTTTCTGGCAATATTCAAATTGAATGTTGATAATAATAATATTAGATTGTTTAAACAAATAAAATTGTTAACTTCAATCAATTATATAACTTACTTCAGTGATAAATGGGTCAAAAAGTGGAAATTTTTGAAAAAAAAGTGCGTCTTTCTGACCATATTCTAAGAGAAAATTGCTAAAAATAATAATGAATTGTTTAAATTTTTTATTCAAACATCTAATGATCACTATCATGTAGTATTTTACGTATTAGAAACAATTTTCAATTTAAAAAAATGCAAGAAAATCATAATTAGCGCCAGAAGCTCGAAAACCAATTTTTGCATTTATGGTGTTTTTTTGGGACCCTATAAAACAGACTTATGAGGGCGATATTCAAAAAGTAATATTTTGATCGTATTCTATGGCTACTTTTGAAGAGAAATGTTGATTTTCATCTCTATCCAGCTAATATTACCGATTCTGAATAAAATTTATGAAAAAGTCTTATTTTCTTATGGGAAATACATGTTAAACTTTATGGGGCTTGCGCCACTTCTAAATATCATTTTTTTTTTTTCAAGAAAAGAAAAAAATGGATATATTTTTTGTAATACATTTTTGAAATTGTAACCTCCCTTTGGAGGTTTATTTTCACGGAAATCTAATCCCTGTTCATGGTAGTCAACCCATTTCAATCAGATTAGAGTCGTTTGAGCAACCAAATGAAACTTTTCACTCATTTTGCTTCTGGCTTTGTTTGGTTATTCGTGAGTACAATGCACATCATTTTAGCTTTTGCTCTCATCTCCTTCGAGCAGAATAAGGACATTATGTTGCAAACATGTTACAAAAGATTAGATGCTATTCGGATAGTAATGGTCTCGTAATAAGATATTAATGGCTCAACCATCTGTATGGAAATAAATTTTTTTTTGCTTTTATAATAGTTTAATGTAGGTAGAAAAGAAATAAAATACTCTCTCATAGTCCTTATCTTCCACATTCCTCTCTTCATCTGCCCTCCTCACCCCTCCCTCTAATTTCCTCCCTACACAGCCGTTCTGAAAAAAATCGATCCCCCGCGACTGAAATCCCTTCGTCCATATCCTCCTCACCTCCTCAATATACTTTCCTTTCGCTCCTAAGGTCCTTAGCATATCACCCTATCTGCCCTTACTCTCTTCCTCTTTCCTTATTCTTTTTAGGCTACAAACCCTCCTATATTCAATAATTATTATTTATTATTATTATAATTATAAAATATACGTCGATTCCCCTCGAAAGTTTTGAGCCTCCACTCATCTGAACCCTATTCCCGTACATCTATCACTCCTCTCCCGACTGTAATCCCTATATCTCTAACCCTTCTGCCTTTTCCTATATCTCATCTACCCTCTCACCCGCTGCTCAATATTTTTTTGTCTTCTACACTCTAAGCCCCTTCCCCCTCTTTCCTCACTTCAATTTTTTCACTCTCCTTTCTCTCTTCTATTCTCGTTATCCTTCATTGGCATCATCAACCACTGCCAGCTTCTCCCTTCCTTGATCACTCCTTTACCACTAGCCCTTCTGCCTCCTTCCATATATTATCTACCCCTTCCCCAGTGCTCAATATGCTCTTGTCTTCTACACCCTAAGCCCCTCCCCTTCTTTCCTCACTTGAATGTTGCCACTGTCATTTCTCTCTTCTATTCTTGTTATACTTCATTGGCATCATCACCTACTCCCAGCTTATTCCTTCCTCAATCACTCATATAACACCAACCCTTCTGCCTCCTTCCATATCTCCTCTACCCCTTCGCCAGTGCTCAGTATACTCTTGTCTTCTACACTTTCAAGTTTCCTCCCCCTCTTTCCTCATTTAGGTGTAGTCACTCTCCTTTCTCTCTTCTATTCTTGTTGTCCTTCATTGGCATCATCACCTACTCCCAGCTTCTTCCTTCCTCAATCACTCATATAACACTAACCCTTCTGCCTCCTTCCATATCTCCTCTATCCCCTCGCCAGTGCTCAATATAGTATTTTCTTCCACACTTTGAGCTTTCCCCCTCTTTCCTCACTTAAATTTTGCTACTCTCCTTTCTCTCTTTTATTCCTGTTATCCTTCTTCGGCAACATCTACTTTCAGCTTCTTCCTTCCTCAATCACTCCTATACCTATACCACTTCTTTCTCCTTCCATATCTCATCTACCCCTTCGCCAGTGCTCAATATGCTCTTGTCTTCTACACTTTAAGTCCCTTCCCCCTCTTTCCTCATTTAAATTTTGCCACTCTCCTTTCTATCTTCTATTATTGTTATCTTTCATTGGCCTCATTCCATTTCTCCTCTATCCCCTGGTCAGTGTTCAATATACTCCTTCTTACGCTCATTAGCGACCCTTTCCCTCTCTCCTCACTTTCGTTCCTTCCCTGTGCTTCTTTCATTCTTCTCCTATTTTTATTTTCGTCAGGTTGATGTTAGGTCATTTAACAAAGTTAACGGAGCCAAACATTCAAACTAGATTTTAACTTTCTTAGGGATCATTCGCATGTTACGTAACATTAAAAAGGGGGAGGGGGTTTGTGTTTCCGAAGAATTCGAAAAAAATTTAGAAGCTTTTTAATAATTTTAAAAGATTTGAGGAGATTTTTTTTTTAATTTGGGAAAATTTTAAATGGTTTCGTTTTCATTTTAAAAAAATATTTTCATGTTTGGAAGATTTTAAAATGCGTGGAAGAAGAATATGGAAGACCTCAAGACAATTTTTATTTATCAGGATTTAAACAATTTTTAGGTAAACTGAATTTGGCAGGGTGCCAAGAGAAAGAAAAAAATGTTCTTAAGATTCATGGGAAAATTTCAAGTGATTTTTTTTAATGAATTTTAAGCGAAAATTGGAAAATATTGCAAAATATTTCAATTTTTTTCTCAATATTTTTACAAAGAGTGTAAAATATTTTCAATCAAAATTTTGCAACTTTACCATATTAGATCATTTTAGAAAATATGAAATGAAGATATTTTAAAAATTTTGTAAGTTTTCAAAAAAATGAAAAAAAAAATCATTGGGTTTCTAAGAAAAATTAAAATGATTTTTTTATTTTGAAGAATTAATGCAAAGAGAATATTTGAAAAGATTTCAAAACATTTCAAAATATTTATAAAATTGTCAAAGATGACTCTGAATGATTTCAAGACAATTTCTTTAATTTTGCAGAATTTGAAAGAAATTCGGAAAAAAATTGAATAATTTTAAAAGATTAGAAGGTTTAGAAATTCTAATAAGATTTAAAAAACAGAATTTTCTTCGTAGAAAATGAATTTTTTCTTGAAGATTCATCATTACAGTTGAAAATTCAACTATTTTGTTGTAAATTATGATTTTTTTGAAAATTTAATTGCTTTTTACCAAATTTAACTCTTTTGTACAAAAAACAACTGTTTTGTACAAAATTCAATTATTTGGTTAGAAATTAAAATTTTTTTTTTCAATTGAACTATTTGGTAGAAAATGAAATGTTTTGTATATAATTCGTCTGGTTGAAGTATCAACTATTAATTTTTTTGTTTTGTTGAAGATTCAACATTTTAGTTGAAAATCCATCTCTTTGGTTGAAAATTCAACTCTTTTTTTTGAAATTTCTTTTTTTTTAGTTTAGAATTAATTCTTTAGACTTCAAATGTAACTATTCCATTTTTTGTTGAAAATTAATATTTTTAATATAAAATTGGTCTTTTCTAATTGAAAGTTCAGCTATTTGGTTAAAAATGTATATATTTTGTTGAACAAAAATTTTTCTGTTGAAAATTAATGGTCTTGGTTTGAGAATTCATCATTTTTGGTTAAAAATTCAACTGTTTAATCGAGGATTCAACTATTTTGTTTAAAATTTTAATATCCATTTGTAAATTTAACTGTTTTACAGATAATTCACTTTTTTGTTGAAAATACAACTGTTTTGTAAAAAATTAGTTTTTGCGGCTTCAAAATTCAACAATTTAGTGGAAAATGCACGTATTTTGTGGAGAATTTTTTTTTGTAGAAAATTAGGCATCTTGATGGAAAATTTATCTTCATGGTTCAAAATTTAATAATTTTGTTGGAGATTTGTCTTTTTGGGTTGAAAATTCAAGTACATGTTTGATGTTAAATTATTCTTTCAATGGTTTAAGAGTGACTTTTTTTATTTAAAATTGTAACCATTTTGCTGAAAATGAATTTTTGGGTTGAAAATTAATTTTTTCATTTGAAAATTTAACAATTCCAATTTTCGTTACAAATTTATCATTTATAAGAGAAAAGTTCAAATGTTCGGTTAAAAATGTTAGTATTTTGCCGAATTTTTTTTAAATTGAAAATATTTGTTGAGAATTCATTTTTTAACTTTAAATACTTAGCTAAAAAATTAACTGCTCTGTGAAAAATTAATTTCTTTGGTTGAATAATCATCATTTTAGTTGAAAATCTACGTATTTTGTTGAAAATGTGTCTTTTTGATAGAACATTAATCTCCTTGGTGGAGAGTTTTTTTTCAAATTAAACTACTTGGTTCAAATTTGAACTACTTTTTAGAAAATTCATTTTTTTAAGATTCATCTCTTTAGTTGAAAAATTAACTATTTTGTGGGAAATCCATTTTTATTAAACACTAACATTTTTATTCAACTGTTCCATTATTGATCAAAAATGAATCCTTTATAAGGTGAAAATTCAACTATTTTGCAGAAAATTCATGTATTTTGTGGAAAATTCGTCTTTTTGTTTAGAATCAAATCTTATTTGTTAAAATTTCATCTTTTTGGTTGAAGATTTAACTAACCTTTTTGTTGAAAATTCAACTTTATGAGCTGAAAATTCACGTGTTTTTTTCAATCTTGTTTCTAACTCGAAACTCAGCTAATTGGTTTGAAATTTCCTTTTTTTTTTAATTTTAACCTTTTTTGTTCGAAAATTTCACCATTTCGTTAAAAATGAATCTTTTTTGGTGGAAAATTCAACTGTTTTCTCAAATATTCGCACTTTTTGAAATTAAAAATAATCTTCCTTAGTTGAAAATTCATTTTTCTTTGCTTGAAAATTAACATTTTTGTTAAAAAGTTCAACTGTCTTTAAAAAAATCATCTTTTTGTCTTAAAATTCAACTATTCTGGTAGAAAATTAACTTTTGTTGAAAATTATTATTTTTTATTCAAAATTCTTTTTCTTTGTTTCTTTATAAATTAATCTCTCTTGGTTGATTATTCAACTATTTTGTTGAAAATTCGTCTCTCTTGGATGAATTTAATTGTTTTTTATTTGAAAATATAATCTTTTTTGGTTAACGTATCAACTCTTATAGTTTTCGTTTCGATTTTATCATTTTGTTAGAAAATTTGACTATTTTGATTGAGAGTTGAAGTATGTTAAATTTTTTTTGAGTTTGAAGATTCATCATCCAAGTTGAGAATTAATTTCTTCTGTTGAAAATTCATTTATTATTTTGACAATTTCTTTCTTCTGTTGTTGTTGGAAATTTAGTTTTTTTAGCTAAAAATTTTACTATTCCATTTTGGTTTGAAAATTCTTTTTCTCAGTTGAAAATTCAACTCATTGGTGGAAATTTCCACTATTTTGCTGCAAATTCGTCTCCTTTGTTTGAATTTTCAACTATTTGCATCTTAATGCTACTGTTTCGTTAAATATAAATCTTTTGTTCTTAACAATTATTTGTTTTGGATTGAAAATTTATTTCGACTCGAAATCTTAGGAATTTGAAGTGTTTCATATTGGATTAAATATGTTATCCACATTAATTTCATAACAAAAAAATTATTCCCCTATTATGTTGCAAAATCACTATTTTTGGTTGCCGGTTAAAACCACGGCCACCCAAATTCACAATTCCTCATCAACGATATTTTCGATTTGAGATCAACCACAAAATGATCCGCCTCTTTTTCCCTAAGGGTCGTTAGCTTGGCAGTTTGGGGCCATGTGTTTCTTTCCAAGAGGCCGCTTGCATAATAGTATTGGCGTGTGTGTGTGACTGACTAACCGCAGATGAAGTGATGCACTAGTGTGCGGTGTGCAACAGTAACAGTCAGCAGACAGTAACATGACGGAAAGACAGAACAGAGAGTGAGCAATCTCTTACGGTTGAATTTATCCCAATCCCGCTCGGTGAACTCTCTCGATCACTCCGAATAATCATCGCACAACAACAGCCCAACAGCCCTCGCTTCATCTCCTGGCAAGGAAAGGGAGAGAGAGAAAAGAAGCGTGTGTAGAGAAAAAAAAAAAAAAAAAAAAGCGAGTGTGGAGAAAAGCGAGTGTAGAGAAAAGAAGCGAGTGTAGAGTAAAGAAGCGAGTGTGGAGAAAAGAAGCGAGTGTAGAGTAAAGAAGCGAGTGTAGAGTAAAGAAGCGTGTGTAGAGAAAAGAAGCGTGTGTAAAGAAAAGAAGCGAGTGTAGAAGCAAGAAGCGAGTGTAGAGAAAATAAGAGAGACAGAGAGAAAAGAAGAGGGACAGAGAGAAAGGAAGAGGGACAGAGAGAAAAAACGAGCGAGTGATGGGTGGGGGGTTAGGGGGAGTGTCTGATCTCTACACGACTCTGCTCTACAGGGAAAGATAATAAAAACGACGTCAAAAGGCAGTTCGAATTCTACCACAGCATCCAACAGAACCGAACTGACGAAAAGTGGAAAGAGGATACAGGCACAGGATGAGCAGTCAGCAGATTGCTACATAAACATTTGCCGCCCTGCAATATCGAGGCGTGACCAATAAATGGAACACGAGAGGAAGAAAAACAGACCTAAAAAATGAGGGGTACGAATTTTGAGAGGCTTGAATAGCTTCATTGATTCGAATATTTTAGATTTGGAATTTTTTTATAGAAAGATTGTGGAATAGGGTGGTCCAAAAATTTTGGAAAATTTTTTTTTCAATTTTTATCGGGACATCCCCCAAATTTGTTCGAATCCAACCAAAAGTAAATCAATTTTTTTTTTTTTTTAATTATATTTGGGGGTGCCGCAAGCCCCATGGAGTTTAACATGTATTTCCCATAAGAAAAAAAGACGTTTTTGTAAATCTTATCCAGAATCCTCAATATTATCTCAATCGAGTTGAAACTCTACATTTCTCTTCACAATTAGCCATAGAATACGAATAAAATATCACTTTCCAAATATCACCCCCATAAGTCTGTTTTATAGGGTCCCAAAGAAACCCCATAAGTGAAAAAATGGATTTTGCGAGTTTTCGGCGCTATTTATGATTTTTTTGCGGTTTCTTTAATGCGAATTGTTTCTGATACATAAAATATTACTTTATACTGAAAATTATATATTTTCATGAATTGTTTAAACAATTTATTATTGATTTTAGCAATTTTCTTATAGAATGGAGTTAGAAAGACGCTGTTTTTTTTTTACAAATTTTCCATTTGTTGTCCGATTTTCAATTAAAGGGAAGTGGTAGTTCATAAATGTTAACAATAGTGATTATTTAAACAATTTATTATAATTATTAATAATATTATATTTGAATAATGCTAGAAAGATGCGGTTCTTTTTTAAATTTCTGGCTTTTTGTTTAATTTTCATTTGGAATGAAGTAATAATGAATTTGAGTTGACAAAATAATTGTTTAAACAATTTATTATAATTATTAATAATATTATATTTGAATAATGCTAGAAAGATGCGTTTTTTTAATTTCTGGCTTTTTGTCCAATTTTCACTTGGAGTGAAGTGATAATGAATTCATGTTAACAAAATAATTGTTTAAACAATTTATTATCATTGTTAATAATATTCGCTTTGCTTAATTGGTAGAATGTTGCCGTTTTTTCTGAAATTTTCAACTCTTTGTTTATTTTTTATTAGGCCTGACTTGATAATTAATTAGATTTAACAAAAATAATTGTTCAAACAAATTATTATTGTTTATGTCTATCTTCATCTATATCGATTGCGCCTGATAGTTGCGGTTTTTCGGCAATTTTTACCTTTCTGTCCTTTTTTTACTTAGTGAGGCTATTTGGTTGACCCAACTAAATTTGTTGGTTGTTTTAACTAAATATTTTGGCAGGTGTGTTTGGTAAATTCAGTAATAAAATTTGGTTACGTTAATCAAATATTCTGTTTAAACAACCCAAATTGGTTTGATTCAACCAATTTTTAATTTATATCCAAGAAAGCAGTTTTTTTCTTCACTTAAATTTATGTCTGAGTATGAAAACTTAATGGAATTAAATTATTTTTAATTCGGATTCAATTGAGTTAAATCCGACTATTTTTTATTGAAACTCTTTTCCATTCAAAAGTCTGCTATTACATTTTTGGTTCAGAATTCATCTACGTTGGTTAAAAAATGTACTATTTGGTTGAAAATTTCATTCCTTTGTTGAAAATTCTACTATTTTTTTAAAAAGTCATCTTTTTGGTACGAAATTCACTTTTTTAATTCGTTTTTCTTTGCGTTGGTAATTCAACTATTTTTTGGTAGAAATCTAATCTTCTTTGGCTGAAAATTCAACTACTTGGTTGAACGTTGAAGTATTTTTTTGAAAATTCGCCTTTTCTTGTTAAAGACTCGAAATTTTAGTTGAAAATTTAATTATTTTTTGAAAATTCTTTTTTTTATTGTGTTTGAGAATTAATTTTTTTAACTGAAAATGGAATGATTCCATTTTTTATTGTAAATTAATATTTTTAATTTATAATTGATCTTTTCAAGCTGAGCATTCAACTGTTGTGGTTGAGGATTCAACTATTCCGTTGAAAATGGAATTATTTATAAATTTTATTGAAGATTTGAATTTTTTTAAATTTCATCGTTTTTGCTCAAAAATTTACCTTCTTGGATGAAAAATAATCTATTTTGATTGAGGATTCAATCATTTTGTTAAAAATCCGTTTCTTTGGGTTTAATTCAATTGTATTTGGTTCAAAAAATAGATTTGGTTGTCGAGATATTAACTATAACATTTTTTGTTAAGAATTTATCTTTTTAGTTGAAAATTCAACTACTTGGTTAAAAATTGAATTGCTATGTTAAAAATTAATTTTTGTTGTTGCAACTATTTTGTTGAAAAATTATCTTTTTGGACAGAAAATGAATCTTTTTGGATAGGTAATGAATCTTTTTGGATAGAAAATTAATCTTCTTTGTTGAAAATACATCTTCTGGGTGGAGGAGTGTACTTGAAAATTTCATTTTTTCAATAAAAATTAAGTTTTGAAAATGAAAATTAACTATTTCAGTTTGGTTAGAATTTTTGGTTAGACTGAAAAATCTGTTTTGGTTGGACAATTAACAATTTTATTGAAAATTCGAATTTTTGGATGAATTGAATTTTTTTTTGTAATCAACATTTTTTTGGCTAAAATATCAACAATTAAATTTTTCGTGAAGAATGTTTCTTTTTTAGTTTAAAATTCAACTGTTTTGTTGAAAATTTGTCCTTATGGATTGAAGATTTAACTATTTGGTCAAAAATTAGACTATTTTGTTGAAAATTTCTATCTTTTGCTTGAAGTTCAACTGTCTTTGGTTGCAAATGCAACTGTTTGGTTAAAAATTAATTTTTTTTTTAAATGAAAATTCAACTATTTGTTTCAAAATTCGTCTGGATTAAAAATTAATTTTTTTATGAAAATTCATCTTTTTGGGGGTTAAAAGTCAACTGTTTCCTAAAACATTTGACTCCTTAGTGTGGCAACTTAAGTCCTTTGTCGAAAATTAGTATTTTTGGCAGAAAATTCAACTATTGTTTTGAAAATCCGTCTGAATTGAAAATCAACTTTCCTGATAAAAGTTCATCTTTTGGGGTTTAAAAGTCAACTGTTTTCTAAAACACTCGACTTCTCAAATTTTCAGCTCAACTGCATCAGAAAAAATTCGTCTCGTGGTAGAAAAATCAACAATTCGTTTGAAAATTCTTCTTTCTTGATTGATAATTAACTTTCTTGTTAAAAATTCATTTTTTCAACTTCAAAAGTCAACTGTTTTCTAAAATAGTCGACTTCTTAATTTGCAAACTTAACTTTTTTAGCGAAAATTTGTATTTTTGTTAGAAAATTCAACTATTTGTATGAAAATTCATCTTTCTTGATTGAAAATTAATTTTCTTGTTGAAAATTCATCTTTTCGGGTTAAAAATTCAACTGTTTTCTAAAACATTTGTCTTCTGAACTTGCCAACTTAACTCGGTTGGCGAAAATTCGTCCTTTTGGTAGAAAATTCAACCAATTGTTTGGAAATTCTGAAGAATTAAGACTTCCTTACTTGCCAACTTAATTTTATCAGCGAAAATTCGTCTTTTTGGTAAAAAAAAA